>JAQIUQ010001564.1:507500-610000 GCA_030378365.1 Hybognathus amarus
CTAAATTAGTGATCTAGAAATAGTCCAGAATCCTAAATATATATAAATTGTTGTACATTATTTTATATCCAGGGTTAAATTGAATTGAGTCCCAGATTTTCAATGTGGTCTCAGAGGTTTGGATTCCACTGTATACAAAAACACACACTGCAATTTCCACTTCACACTGCAATGTTTTTCTCGATGTAAATGTTTTGAAGTCTGTCTCAGGATTGATTCGTCTCTCATGACAGTGCAAACTTTCTGATTTTCCCTTCTGTGTTCTCTCTGTAGGTTAGTGTGATTATTTTTCTCTGTAAACTTTTTTTTCTCCCTCTCTTTCTCTCTCTCTCCTGCTCTCTGTGTCCTTGTCTGTCACACCGACACTGCCAGCCGGCTATGGTCTCTCTGGCCTGTTCTCTAGCACACCATCTGTTGCAGAAACACATTTAGCCCTAATAATTCACCCACGACAACACCACATTCTGTCAGACCGTGTGTTTGTCTTGTCCCATTCCCCTCTGTCCCACCCAAGTGTTGTGTTGTTGAATAAGTTAGTAGGAAATGAGTTTTGTGCTGGTAACTGACATTTTGACACATGAAGTCACATGACCACACCACATGACTGTCATGAATGCTCTTTTAAGACTGTCAAACTGGGGAAGGGAGTCTAATTCTGGTTTACTGCTTCTCGCTCAGTTGTGTTTATGGTTCTCACACGCACATGTGATGCAAAAGGAACGCTGTACTAAAATACTGACAGTTTCCTGCAATAACTCTACTGAATGTACAAAATGCTCAAAATACATCATGCTCAGCATGATGATCAGTGTTGTCCGATTCCTGGATGAATGACTCTTATGACCCCTTTCTTTAAAGGGTAATTCCACCGCTGGTGGAGACATGAATATGTATTGAAAGTGGGTCATATTTGTAGTAGGATAGTATCATAAATTTCTAATTTGTGCCCTTATTGGCCGATAAAAGGCAGAGCTGCGCCTGGATGACGGCTGCTGTCAGCTGTACTTCCGTCTGTTCCGCGCCCAGTTTGATGACCTGTTGTCCCGCATCGGAGCGAGGATCACCCTCGCCCTCATCCATCTAATCTGTCATTTTTTTGGGGGTTTTGATGATAAATAGAGCCAGCTTCCAAAAGTTATTAACCTGTCCTGTAATTTTTTTTTCTTTCTCTCTCACGTCCAGACACGAACTTATGTACATGTTGGTTGTCTTTACATAATAATGATTTCATATAATCTAGATTACATTCAATACAAAATTAACATGTCCTCAGTGTTGGGGAGTAGTTAACTACAAGTAGCGATGCTACTAACTTAACTAAATTTTTTCAGTAGCTTGGCAGTAGCTCAGTTGCTTTTTAAACAGTGTAGCTTTTTCCAGTAGCTAACTACTTTTGCAGCAAGTAGCGGTGTGGCGCGAGCAAAAGCTACATTGCTACATTGTTGAGCCTGCGTGAATCTGCGCGATGCAAAGATATTAAATTTTTAGATAAGATATTACCAAATAAATGAAAAATGAAATGAAAAATATTCTTCTTCTTGTTAGATTACAAAACTAATTTGTTTTGCCATTACTGCCACCTGTTGTTTAATCACGCATCTTGCGGCCAACGGTTCACTGACGTACAGAAGTGGGTTGACACACCCATATTATGATTATAGACGTCGCGGCAGATTTGGAGGATGGAGAAACAACTAACGTTAATTCCAAAGCTTAGTTGTCCAAGTTCAATCAGTATTTTTGAGAAAATGTTCTACATGCAATTTACGTTGGATGTATATTTCGTTCTAGCAATGCTGTAGGCTATTTGTTGCAATTTTGCACTTTTGACAAACAGTCAGAGAAATTTTAGTGTTGTGTGTAATAAAACAATACTCTTTGAAATCGTAATTGCATTGCCTTGCTTTAGACACTAAATATTTTACTTAAAACATACCTCAGAGACTTATTCAGTTATTTATAATATGCGTTGTTCAAGAAAAGCAAAAATAGTTTCAATGTAGCTAGCTACTTTTTAATAGTAACTTGTAGTGTAGCTAACTACTTTTCTAAACGGGTAGCTTGACTGTAGTTAAAAAAATTTAACTTACGAGTAGCTTGTAGCTTGTCAAACTGCAGTTTCAGAGTAGCTTCCCCAACACTGTATGCCCTGTATATTGAAATATTTTAATATTTGCTTTGTTGTGCATTAGAACCACACGCATTTAGTCATATTACAAAATAATTTATTGAAGCATCCAGATACTTCACCACATGAGCAAGCAGCAGGCTCCTGATTGGTTCAACGGTGGCACAAAATTTGACGCCAAAGTTCAGATTTTTCAACTCGGGGCAACAGCGGAATTCATCGTCTAACGCGTGAATGCACAAATAGCACTAACTAAATCATTCGCGCATAACATGCTTTACGTGCCAACGCACACATTTGCGCGCGCGAAATTGACACGCGAATGTCACGCTCTACGCCTCATTCGCCGCAAAATTTTTTTCCACGTGTAATGCGTCTTTGCATTGACTTAACATTGAAATCGTTCGCGTCTGACACGCTACTCCGGTATGAACGTACAATTACACTTCCTCCTACAATGACGTAAAATGACGTTTTTTTGCTTCATTGTAGGTGGAAAGTGAAAAAGGTAAATAGCAGATTTTTCTCGTCTCAGGGGAACTGAGAGAGTGTTGCATGACCATTCAATAGTATGACTGGATTTCTAACAATGGAAATCTTAATCCAAATGGGTGGAGTGTCCCTTTAAAGGGAATCCAAAAACACAGTGCAAACAGTGTAGCCTGATTCCTGAACAAGCTCTTGAGTCACTTCTTTAAACAGATACCGTGCAACTAGTATGGTCAGATTCCTGAACAAAATGCCACAGCCCCCTATATAGGACATGCCAATGTAATTTTAATTCGAATGCCAAATAAACCCACTCAACGATTTATTAAAAAAAATAAAATACAGAAAGTTTCCTATGATGAGTAGGTTTTGTAGGGGCAAGAAAATGTCATTTACCCCTTTGGAATATCCTGAAAATGATATGTGTTTGTGCGTTCCTTAATCCAACAAAAAGAATCAAAAGAAAAGAGAATTAGATTTCTATTTAGACATTAATTTGACCAAGTTTGCACATTTTCTCTGGTCTATTCAGTTTTTGAGGTTGTAAAAGCACAACTGAAAGCTTTCTCTCTATTGTTTTGTATTTGAATTTGGTTTTGACAGAAAGACAAAGATAGCCGATTCAGCTGGGCATAATTTATGAGCTTCATTTTCTCTCATTCTCCATCTTCCCATATTAATCACACGGGCGATTATCGTTCTTATCTCACGTCACTTATGTTTTCTTTTCTCGCTTTGAGACGAGGGTGAAAGAGAGGGACATCTCCTTTAATTAGCTTTACATTCTGAATTGCTTGATTATGCACATCGGATTCGGAATCGCTTAACGCTGATAAATTATGGAGAAACCCCGGCCGGAGGGAAACAGACAACCTAGAAGACAAAGGACAGGAGGACTTCATTATTTTCCCAAGCTCGATAATGACTGCATGTATCTCACAGAGGGTGGTTCAACATCCTGCTAGACCCAAAGAAGTTCTTCCCCTGCCAGTCTCTGACTTATCTACAATGCAAGTTCAGCCAGGCGACAGCTCTGCCCTCGAGTTATCACTCTGGAGAGAAATACGAATGCATGTTCATGGATTTGGGCTGTTAACTGTCTAAATATTGACTTTTCGCATCAGTGTGTGTGTGTGTGTGTGTGTGTGTGTGAAGGGAGGAGGTTTGTACTGCAGGATTCTTTTAATCGTGATTGGTTTGAGGATGCACATGATGTGGAGCTTTATGCTTGTTACAACATGCATCCCATGAAATCTCCTGGATTTGCATGTTTTGCCGGATCATTAAATGTTCTGAAGTACTGCAAAGCCGTTAAGCTTGTGTGTAAGGTGAGTTATGAGAGAAAGAGAGAGAAATTGGATTAGCGGAGGTGTTTCTTGACTTGGGCATGCATACCAATGCTGTTCTGCCATTAAAGCAGAGACTGTACTTTCAGTATTTGAGCCCATGAGCTTTAGTAGCACGCATGCTAAACAAGCTGAAGTGTTTGCTTTTACATTTAAAGGTTACAATTGAAATGCAGTGATGTTTCATAACCATGGATATAATTCCAACCACAGTTTTGAAAAGTGAAAGCTCCTTCAAGACATTGAACATTTGTGCAGTTGAGAAGTCTCCTTCAGAGCCTGATAAGGGCATTTCTCTGCTTTCCACAAAAGAAACATCCCTCTTCCTGGTGTCTGAGTCTATGCATTGATAAGATGAGTTAACAAGCCAATAAAGGGAGAAAGACAGACAGTATGCTTTGCGTACATAATAAAACGTAATTTAGTGGCAAAAAACATAACTATATTTGTATATTTATTTGCTTGGTCAGTGTCATTATGGGTTTTGGTTCTTTTGCTGTTGTACGGCTATAAGGAGCTTAAAAATCATTTGGCGAGGTGATATGTAACTGTAATGCGGTCTAGACATAGACTGCAAAATATGGACAAAGTATCTGTGACGTCACTCTCTGAAGACGGGTTTGAGGCTGTTTATGGGGGGTATGGGCGGCGCCATACTGGAAAATCTTGGGAAATACAAAAGTTTCAGAAAGGATACAGAGGTGGTATGATGTGTTGTGTCAGATCATGGCCGAGACGTCAAATTCACTCGGCGCAGCCCGTTCTCAGCTGTCAATCAAAGTTAACCGCCCTTATTTGTCATACATTTTATATCTAAATATGATCTAAACTAACGAGTTAGAAAAAATTCACCCCCCTCACAGTTGTCAGGCACGCGGAACATATTGAAGATTACAATAAAAGTCCATAGGACCAAACTGTAAACATGAAATGCTGTGAAAACGGAGATTTTAACATGACGTCTATGGATATTTGCTCCCTTTTGGGACCGGCCTCTAGCGGATTTGAGATGTATTGCAGTTTATCGCACTTCCGGGTAGGCTTCAGCTTTCAGATTAGAATGTGCGCTTCGGGTCTAGACCTGCCTGGAAATACTGCCGTGTGTTTCCCTAAAACAGATTGAACGTTCGTTACCCAAAGTCAAGCATTCAACAGCCCCGAAGTGTGTATATATATTTTTAATGGCAACACTTTACTTGAAGGGGTGTGTGTGCATCAGACTAAAATGACATGATTATGACATTACTAAGACAACACAATCTGTCATAAACATGACATAGCATATAATGATCAAACTTAAGAAACCACCTAGCTTTATTGGTTAACATTACATTTAAACTGTCAGGTGGTTGGTTTTGACATTGGCTGTCGTCGAAGCCATTATGCCTTTTTAATGACATTCAATTAGTCTGATGTCAATGTCAAAGCCAACCACATGACAGTTTAACTTAAATTTGTCAAGTTGTCATGACAAAGACACTGACAGGTTATGGTTTATATCAAGATGTCATAACAAAGACACTTAAAGGGGTGATGACCTAAAATGCAAATTTTCCTTGAGCTTTTGACATCTAAGAGGTCATCATATAATAAGAATATCGTGTAAGTTTCAGAAACTGAAAATGTCCTTGTTAGTCCAATAAAAGCTTTTTGACACCAGGCTCAGCAAACGACTAATTTTTCAAAGACGTCAAAGAGGATAAAACACCCACCCCGCAGAAGATCAGACGCCTACTTCAAACATCGACCGTTTAGCCCCGCCCACCAATTCGCGCATTACACAGCATAGCTTAATAACATAGGCCTTGTGATGACAAACCGATATCGAGAGTGAAACTCATTACAATATGTAAAACTGTTCTCCACTCACAGCAGTGGGCGTTTGACTTCCAAGTCTTCAATGCTGAGACGCGACCAAACAAAAACCGGCGTTTTTGAGCTGGGCTTAAAACTAGGGTAGAAAATAGCCTACACTCTTAGAAGAAATGGTTCTATTTAGAACCAGAAATGATTCCATCTGCCGCTTCACATACTGGGCAACTCCCAAATGGTTCTATATAGAACCATTTTTTTTTGGTAAAAGGCTCTATTGGCCAAATATGGAAATCCCAGGGTTCTATATAAAACCTAGAGGAACCCTTTTTTTAAGAGTGATATAGAACCTTTTGAGGGTTCCAAATACATAGCGCTAATAGAACCTTTTAAGGTTCTATATAGAACCTTTTCTTCTAAGAGTGTATTACTTATTCATTTTGATGTTTTTTTAATGTAAAAACCAAGCAAATGTCATAAGTTGACCTCAGATGACAGGAAAGGAAAAAGGAAAAGGAAAAAAGGGAGGATTTCAGATTAAGACATGTTTCAAGCCAGTTTGAACTTGCATGAACATTTGAATCAACATATCAAGGACCTGTCCACTGCGCCACAGTTCTGGCAAACCCATCTCTGCCTATGGTTGTTCTTTTCTATACTTTCACCACAAAGACAAACATTGTGCCACACCTGTCCTCTTTGTTCTCTGCATGTTGACGTTTTCTCCTGAGAAAGCTGTGCTTTTCCCAGCTGTGTTATGATGTGATGCTTGCTTGTGTCCCAGTGTTCCCCTCCCCTTCTGTCATCTTCATCCTGTTGCCGACAAGATTATTATTTTCTCTCTCTCT
Organism: Hybognathus amarus; assembly: GCA_030378365.1. Lineage (NCBI taxonomy): Eukaryota > Metazoa > Chordata > Actinopteri > Cypriniformes > Leuciscidae > Hybognathus > Hybognathus amarus. The sequence continues at coordinate 514,124 of JAQIUQ010001564.1, forward strand.
CGTTCTCTCTCTCTGTCTGTGTGTTTACTGTACCACCACAGCTGTCAGATCCCCATTCCATCCATCCGGCTAGAAACCAGCTCAGACAAGCAGAGACGTAGGGAGAAATTCTAGGAAAGGAGGGAGGAGGCTGTGTTGGACAGGGAAGTTATCGTGGCTTGTAGAGTTGAGTAGTGGAGAAGACTCATTCGCTCTTTCTGTTTCTGGCCGGAGAAGCCCCGTCCTCGCTCTCATGGTCTGGTAGTGACACGTTTTGCATGCAAAGATAAGCTGGAGGTTAAGGCACTTCCTGTGTTTGTTACGGTTCGCCCTGCTGTGACTTCTGTGAACTTTGAGGGGCAGAATGTCTGTGCGGTGGAGATACAGGAGCTCCAAACGTTCTTCAGAGTCCATCTATGACATGCTGCAATTGGTGAGCCTGAGTGTGTTTGCTTTTGTGTGTGTGTGTGATACGTAGCATTACATAACAGTTCATGGGCTCCATTTTCAAACACACTGTGTGTATTCTGTTAGATTTAGCGGCTTAGTATGTAGATGTATAATGTTGCATAGGAGAATTTAAGCTTTTAAACTGGGATGTTCTAGGCTAAATACAACTTAGATTCTATAATACAGCCAATTACCTTATCAAATAGTAGATTTGTACTGTAGCAGAACTAAAAACTGTCATAGTGTTTTTATTGTATTTTTGATAGCATGTACTGTACATGTTTTAGCATGGGGCACAGGGGCGGGTGTGATTTTTACCAAGCCAGTCTTTGCAAAGTTATATCTAATCTTTCAAATCATGTCATGACTAGCTGAAAAGGAATTTCCAATTACTCTCACTTGATTTTTGTGTGAAAAGACATGAGGTAACTAACTACCCAAAGCACTCTTTACATAGAACAGATTCTAACCATAAGAGTTGTAACTGTAGAGCATAAACAAATTCATCCACTTGGAAAACTAGTCCCTCTTTAAAGGAGTATTTAAAAAATATATATATTTGACAGCTTAGATAGCATTCTTTTGTACAAAAAACACATGAGTGCTTTGAAGAAATATATACATTTCAGCAGTTTTAACTTGCACTGACATATCTTAAAATATGCCAGTGCCATTGTTTTGTCTTAAGATACACACCATTAATGTTTTTCTTTAAGGCATGTTCATAAATGCAACTTAAATGTCCTATTTATGTATATCTCTTAAATAAAAAGTCTTAATTTTTGCTTAATCTAAACCCAGGCCTAACATTTCTCCCTTAAACCTACTGGAACAGCCCACAGACTTCCAATGGAAATGCATTTAAGGTGCAGTCACATTTACTGTTTGTCAAATTTCTGTTTTTACAAATTTTGCAATGGGAAAAGTTCCTTGTGCAGATTTCCCAATGGGTTTGCAACATTGACCAACAGAAATCGGCTTGGTTTAACATAACTGTATGTGAGTGGTGCTTCATTACTACACTAATCACAATAGATCTTTATGTGCTTGTAAAATTTCACTAGTATTATCGGACCTTTACATCGGTGATATGTAACCAGAAAATCTTCAGCCTGAAAAGTAGTTTCTACTCAGAGTGATTTAGATCCTTTATAGCTTTTACACCTAAACACTTGCCCTAAAGACTTTAGTTGTAAGTGCACTACTGTACATGTTTTTTGACGTTGTGTTCACAGAACAAGGATAGAGTCCATTTTCTGTTAACCGACAGATCTCTGTAAATAAAGCCCGGAAAAACGATAGAGCTCCTTATCCATTTCTCCCAACATTGCTCCACCTCTCTCCTGGCTGTCCAGGCTGGTTAAGGCATGCTGGGGTGTGCAGGCTTTTTGTCAGTCCGTCACTGTGTGTTTATCAGAGAGGAACTCATTAAGCTGGAAGCCCCATCTGTCCTCTGTTCCTCCTGTCTTCGTGAATCTGTTCCACCTCTTCCTGAACATCATCCTGAACATGAGCTCTTGCAGTAGTGCTGGCTTTAAACTTCAGTCCTGTGACACACGAGATGTGACACTGGTTGAAGATCTTTTGGAACGAAATCTGTCTTTTTGGACATGGTTTGTGTCGTTTAGGTGAATATAAATAGTTTTCTGTCAGGTATTTGAAAGCTTGATGAGGTGTATTAATATCTATTGTGTAATGTTTCTCTGAGTGAGTGAGTTGAGTTAGTTGAATGAGAGAGTGAATGAGTGAGGTGAGTTAAATGGTGGGAAGTTGAAATAATCTTGGCTCAGGGCAGTGTGTTGCCTACTCTTTGTTGACATGTTCTTTGATGGAAAATCTGTCCATTGCCAGATTTCCCAAAGAGACAAACTGTTCAGTACTAAATTACAGATCTGTCCTTTTAAAGATCTGACACAGAAGTGTCTGTGCAAGAAATAACTTTAAGAGGGTCTAATTACACTTTACCCAAGCAGTTCATAAGGCATGATGTGCCTTGTCTTTGAAGTAAAGCCAGAAACTTGCCGAATTTGATAGTTTTGGAACTGGAAATGCTTCTGTCTGACTCTTAAATGCTTCGGATACCCTGTGTGTGTTCCTGTTGCTGGTGAACATTTTCGAGGCTTTTTTTTTTGCATATTTGTACCATTACTTGCATTGTGTTTATATGGTTATATGTTTTGTCCTGAACTATATTATAATATTTGTAGTAATTGTACTTGTATATAATTTGTATTTATTTGTTTAGATTCTTTTCACTTGCTTCTTTTAAATCTATTTAATTCTGTTGAAATTAGTCTTTTAAAACAATGTTTTGCTACTTGCTCTACCTAATTTAAATGGACAAAATGGAAATGTCTGAAACCGGATTAATCAATAGATATGTCGTTTTTCTTTTTTTTTAAGTGTTCTTATTTTTTGTACATTTTTAGTTGTTTCTGGTGTTTCAACTGAAATCGTTTCCCTCTACAGAGTACGGAGCAGGTGACCGCTTTCTGCCGCAACCTTCATGACATGAATTCCACCGAGGGTCCTGTTTTCTGTTCCTCGTCTTCCTCCACATCTTCCTCCTCTTCATCATGTGTTCCCAGCCCCATCACACCCATGCCTGTTCTCTTCACCCCCGCCAGCTCTCCGATGCTTATAAACTCCTGAAAGTCATCAGTGAGCTGGTGGACACTGAGAGGACCTATGTTAAGGTCAGTATCTTCTGCTGTGTTTTCAAAGCATGGTGTGTTTCTATTTTAAAATAGAAACCGGCCTCCATGTCCATAAAAAATCTCTCCTGATTGGTCAAAGCTGCACTGAACCAAATCATGAAAAAGTCTGTCTCTCTACAGGACCTAAACATTTTGATAGAGCGCTACCTGAACCCCCTGCAGAAGCAGAGCTTCCTTTCTCAGGACGAGGTGAGATATTTTCACTATGATTATTTTAACAAATTTAAGAATTGATTAATATTATCATCTTCTAAGAAATGTGTATTGGTATTGGCTTTAAGATTCTCTTATTCTCTTTACATTCCTAGCTGGATGTGCTTTTTGGAAACTTGGCGGAGATGGTGGAATTCCAAGTGGAGTTTCTGAAAACTCTGGAAGATGGAACCAGATTAGTTCCAGATTTAGACAAACTGGAGAGAGTGGATCAGTTCAAGGTGCAGTTAAATTAGTCAGATATCAGTCTAGTAGATGCTTAATATGATTTCGCACCAAAACAAGCTCACTATCTACTAATTGTACAAACTATCTAAAATGTACATATGTACATTCTGTGAAACTTTCTTTGTTTTCTAATTCATTCTCTTCTAACTTCCAGAAAGTTCTGTTTTCTCTTGGCGGATCCTTCCTGTACTATGCGGACCGTTTTAAAATCTACAGCGCATTTTGTGCCAGCCACACAAAGGTCCCCAAGGTCCTTACCAAAGGTAACACCACTGCACTCTCAGAGACTGGTTTACTAGCATTAGCACATTTAGCATTGATTTAACGGACAAGAAAGCCTGTAGATCCTTGAGGTATCTTGTCATTTCAGTGTCATGTTCATGACTGGATAGTTTAAGTGCTTGCTTGCTTTCTACGTTTGACACTTTTCTTCGTTCTTTTTTGAACCCCAACCCCCTACCGAAGGCCAGTTTTCAGAATATATTCAAAGCTAGAGGGTGTTTTTACTCTCTAACATGGAAATGTACCCCAAAGGGTTTTTTTTTCTTTCTTTTTTTCTGAAGAATGATGACCCCTTTTAAGGGTCTACTGTAAAAAAATTGTAAATTCCCTAAGGCACACAAAGCTTTTTCACTATGTATGTGAATGTAGATGGTTGCTGTGGAAAAGTGGCTCAAGTTTTAAATACAATGAAAGACTGACTAATATTTTCTCCAATCTTTTGTTGCAGCTAAAACAGACCCAGTGTTCAAGGCGTTCCTGGCTGAGAGGAACCCCAGGCAACAGCATTCCTCCACGCTTGAGTCCTACCTGATCAAACCCATTCAGAGAGTCCTAAAATACCCACTACTCCTGAGGGAGCTTCACTCTCTCACCGACCCAGACAGCGAGGAACACTACCACCTGGATGGTATGAAGAATCAGATACTTACTAGCTATTGTCAGACCACGAATGGATCACAAATGGATCTATAGAGTAATATGATGAGCAAGATGAGGTTTTAAAAATTTTGCTAGCTCTTTTGAAATGTGCTTGCTCTTCCCAGTATCAATGTGTAGCGAGTGCAAACTATACTAGCTTCTATGTGTAAATATTAGCCAATCAGTAGAGCTGTGTGATTTAATAAAAATAATAAAACCATAACTTGCATTTGGCAAAGCAACATCCACCAACAGTCTTCCCAAACTTGTAATGATAAGCACTTATAAACTAGTCTGCTGTCAACAAAAGGGAAGCTTTGAGGGATCCATATAAATATTAGTATTGTAATTTTACAGTTGTACAGTTTACTTTATTACAGTGAAATATTCACTATTTTAATATTTCTTATTCTTATGCTACTGGTACTACTACTACTAGCCATTCTGGCATATCAATTTTGCATTCTTTTACTTTTTTTAAAAAATCTTATTTTAAATCACAAGATTTAGACCCCTAAAATCTTGAGCCCTGCCAATCACAATATAGGTCATTTGCATAAATTCTTAAAGCTACAGTAACAAAAAAGCCAGTGTAATTTTAAATTGAAAATGGTCCTGAACCTTTACCAATTGTAAAGCAAAATGTTAAATGTGGCAAAAGATTCAGATGAATCCAGTCCCAACTGTGGTTTGTAGCTTCTAACTCTCTATAAATGACTTTAGGTGCAGTTTACTGAGTCTCTTTCTTTTCGTAGTTGCTATGAAAGCCATGAACAAAGTGGCCAGTCACATAAATGAGATGCAGAAGATTCACGAGGAGTATGGAGCGGTGTTTGACCAACTCATCAGTGAGCAGAGCTCTGAGAAGAAAGAGGTACAATAGAGTGTCCCTTCAACAATTAGTTTATTGCCACACCAAATGTCATGATATGCACAACTAACTCGCTTAAAAGTGAGTAGGTTTGGCTTTACAACTGTTTACTTGCATCCTAGGTTGCTGATCTGTCAATGGGTGACCTCTTGCTGCACGAAACTGTGGTCTGGATCAACCCACCCTCTTCTCTCATGAAGGGGAAGAGAGACACAGAGCTGGCTGCGTTCGGTGAGTGCTCGCAAAGCGCTTTTTCCCCAAATAGAATGCTGTTCTCTTATTCATTAGTCTGTTCCCTACAGTAATAGTTCAGTAAAGGCCAGCTGTGTCTTTGGGCACAATGGCATTAGAGGAACCACCTTGTCCTGTGGCTCTTAAGGCATTAAAGTTGCATTTATACAGGCTGAGACGTTTTAGAAGAAGAAACCCTTCAGATTCTTTAAAAATGGGTCATTTTGCCATTGAAGTTGGCGGTTTCACCAGGTGACGTTTTTAGTATGACTATTCTGAAAAGAGCCCCAAGCTTCTCTATTGTGAATGTTTGTATGGTTTTGTGTGTCTTGTATTAATATTTTATTTCATTTTTTTTGTCTTTCAGTTTTCAAAACGGCAGTTGTTTTTGTGTATAAAGATTGCTCCAAGCACAAGAAAAAAATTGTAAGTGCTTTTCCCCTTTCTTCATTATTCATTAATGAAGATGTGACATAGGCTAAGTTTAAGTGCTCATGGACTAGCGCTTTTAAGAGGTGTAGTTTTTGTTTTATTGAAGGGCACATTGTTGAGAGTTTATTTGATTAATTTCTGCTGTCTCTTCGGCTTATTTCACATGGCTAACAAATCTCTGTGACCATGGACTATCATCATCCTTTCACTTGTTTGTGATATTAGAAAACTGTAATGTGGTTTGGAGAATATATCACTTCCCTAACTTGTTTTCAGATGTATTTTAAGTGTGCTCACACATTTTTGGTGTTATTTTGTCTCAGGGTGGATCTCACAGAGCTTCAGTCCTTGATGAGCGAGACCCGTTTCGTTTTAGACACATGATCTCTACAGACGCTCTCCAAGTTCGCAACCTCCCAAGTATGTTTTGGTCTACTAGTCTTTTTCTTTTCCCACAGACCTATTGAGAATTGTGTGGTTTATTACAGTAGCGTCAAGATGTAGATTAACTTGTACAGTGCGAGTAATGCATTTTACATCCCATGAACCCTGGCTCAGTGGAACTTTTATGGGCTTAGGCCAGAATGTTGCTATTCCCTATTGATGGTGGATAGTCAAAGGTCATCCTACAGGAACTTGGGGTCTGCACTCTTGTTCATTGTCCCAGGGTCTGCGTCTTCCATGAGGTTCATTAACCCTGTCCTGATCTCATGGGTTTTTGAATGTTTTTCATTGTACTACTACTACCATTGAAGAGGTTTTATGGGCTTTCCCACAGTCCTTTTGCCAGCATACAGTTAACCTGATGTTTCTTTCATCTCAGATTCAGAGGGATCTGCATTGTGTGAGGTTGTTCACATGAGGTCAGAATCTGAAGGTAGACCCGAGAGGACCTTCCACATCTGCTGCAGGTTAGATGAAGTCCATGCACACCTAAGCCCTGAAAACTGACAGATAGACTTCAAACTAAAGCAAAGAAAACTAAACGTACAAGAAACTTAGTTCACCCAAAAATGAAAATTCTGTCATCAATTACTCATGTTGTTCCAAACCTGAAGACTTTTATTCATCTTTGAAACGCAAATGAAGATATTTTTATTGAAATCTAAGAGATTTCTGTTCCTCTATCAATTGAAAGTCCACGCACACAATACTTTTATGCTTAAAGTTCATATAGAAGATTGAAATTGAAAAGTCTTAAGATTGCTTTATATGATGAACATTTTAATTTAGGGCTTTATTCACGTATAGGCAATGACACGAAGGCAGATACATACAGTAGAAGCTCAAACATGCTTGTGTAATGCCTGGTTCAGATTACAAGATTTTAGCCCGATATTTGACACGGTCCGTTTGACGTAGGGTGTCGTGGGGATTCGTAGACGACAACGATGTCGGCACGCAAGATTCGATCGTATCATCTCGTATAGTGTGTCATAGTGGACGACAACCTATGTCGCGTCTGTGATGCTTCACATCACGACAAAAGACTGAGCATGTTTAAAATTTTTAACGGTCGTCATGACGGTTCCGTCACATGTATGAGGTTGACCAATAGGGGCACAGAAGCTTTCCGTACACAACTTTCAAAAATGGCGAAACTTAAGAGAGATGATGGTTCTAACGTTTAAACTAAAAGTAAAAATATATAAGAAAACGATATTTTACCTCAAGTTCTCTTTGGAGGATTTACAGCCCATACTGTCCTCTTCGAGCAATCCAGGAACGTGTCCATTTTCTTTCTTTTTTTACTTTTTTTCTGAACACAGGACAGCCAATACAACACTCACCGCTTCATCCATTGTTTGTTTACGCTTGTTTCCGGAAGTCACTCGCTAGATAGTTTCTCCTTTTCGATGACATCACGTGTGCAGGAAGCAACGTGTAGTCTGACAAGTGTCTTGTCCTCGACACAAGATTTTAGGAGGAAGTCGTGAATCTGACACAGTGACTATTGTAACAGACAAAAAAAATTTGTGTAATCTGAACCAGGCACAACACAAGAATAAACTTCACTTGTTCTTTATGAAGCAAAGTTTTGGGTTAGTGGATTTTCAAAGGAGAAACATTCATTAAAAATATCTTAATTTGTGTTTCAAAGATGAACTGAAGTCTTACAGGTTTGGAATGACATAAGGGTGAGTAAATGATGAGATTTATTTTGGTACTGTCCCTTAATGATGATCTCATTGCTCTAGTCCTTCAACTAAAAGGTGTTTCTAAGAGAGATAATGTGTAATCTTTGTAAAATAGGACCTACAGGCTAATTAAAAAAAGAACTATATTGGCGCAAAAAAGGCATTTGGAATCTCTTAAACTTGTTTAAATATCATTGCATTGATTAGACAACAAAAAATATCTCAACCAAGTGGCATCTGATAACAAATGTTGCTGGAGCTTTGAGACATTTAATTAAAAAAAAAAAAAAGTCTCAACTTGTTTTTGTGAGATTTGATTTGAAAAAATGTGTGTGCTATCTGTCTTTAAATAAAATAATCACAATTTGATAGTACTACAATGCAAAAGCATTCATACATTTAAGTGTAGCTTAGAAGGATAGTTCACCCAAAATTGAAAATTGTCATCCTTTTCTCACCCTCATGTTGTTCTAAACCTGTACAAGTTTCTTTCTGAACTAAAAAGATGATATTTAGAAGACTGTTGGTAACCAAACAGTTGATGGACCCCATTGATTTCCATACTATGGAATATTTTTTTCATACTATGGAAATCAGTGGGGTCCATCAACTGTTCGGGTGTATAATTAATTATACTTTGGGGCAACTGTAAATTGTTTAAAACTGTATATTTCCATTCCTCTGTAAAATATCTTAATTTCTCGTGGTTGTTGTTTGTTTAGCTCCCCAGAGAGTAAAAAAGACTTCCTGAAAGACCGTTCATTCCATCCTGAGGGAAAAACAACGACGTCAGTTAATGAAGACAGAGAGTTTACCTCAGAATCAGCAGTATATTCCCTTTGGAGGGAAACGGCTTTGTGCACTAAAGGGTTCACGACCCGCCATTAACAGAGCGGGTAGGTTTGGGATGTCTGACGCAAACTGAACATTGATTACTTTTCTCTGCAACACTTTCCTTCTCTCTTGCTCTTCTTCCTATATCCCTGCCAACTCTTTCCCACAATATTCGCTCTTGTCTTTCTCTCGCTAACGTGATTAAAGCCGCACGTTTTTGTCTCAGGCTTTAGGGTGAGCTGATTATTACATAACAAATTTAAATCAAATGTCCACCAGATTATATTGCCGAAAAAACATCTACTGAATAAAAAAACTACCGTAGTTGGCATTTCACTCTCTCTTTACTGTTTTATCTGCCAGTTTCAGACCCATCTCGAACTCTCGGCCTGCTGGAAGCTGATCCGTAATCGTTTCACCATAGACACAGGTGTGATTTTTGACGACGGTTCATCCCAGGACATGTCACCCACCACCCCGACCCCGACAGAGTTCCCACTGTCGTCTTCACTCCAGAAACTCCAGCAGCCCATCCAGGACACAGACCGCTGGGTGGAGGACCAGTTTGACCTGCAGAACTACTGAAAACCAGAATGACGTGAAGGAGACGGACATCCTCAGTGACGACGACGAGTACTGCCAGTCCGTCCCGGGCCCCTTCCTCTGATCCGAGCCTGGAGGAATCCTTCGAGGCCCTTTCGGTGGAAGGAGATGAAGTCAAGGATCCTAACGGACTCTCTGAGGACAAATCTCCAAAATCCCAAGCCCCCCCAAAGTTGACCCTCCTGAGAAAGCAGTGCGCAGTGGAGAGGTGTTGCTTCCGAGAGGGACTGTGAGGTTATTTGGGTTCGCAGGGACCATTTTAAAAACAGCTGCAACAGTGACATCTTCTGAGCGGAGAGAGAATACGCAAACTGTGAACTGCAAGAATAAGGCAGATACCTGCTGAGTCCAAGCCTTATACAGACACGATGCACTGACAATCCTACTGACTTGCCAGAACTGAAAAACATCTTGAGATGCTTCAAACCACTCCACCCTTAACGCAGGCTTCCTGTCATTTGAATCCAGTTTCATTCAAAGATGCCAACTGTACAGCCAATGTATTTATAGAGGCGTCATACTGACACACAACAGGCAGCTACATGTTCTTTTAGTTGAGCTTTTATTTTTGTTGTCGTTTTGTATTAAACGCAAGATCGTGGTCGATCTGTTCAGTTGTACTTCATATCCTCTCTTTTGTTTATTCAGGGATTCGTGTTTTAACGGTTCTGTATAATCTGCTAGTTCTTTGTATGGCTACAGTATACGCAGGTGATTTTGTAGAACGTGGCAATATCCCCTGGAACAACAGTTTCGACTAGCTGTTGAATGCCGTTCCTGTTACAAACCCAACAGTTCCTCGCTTGCTGTCTTTGTTCCCTTTTATTTATAGGTCACCAGCAACCCAGTATTAAAGATCACTGTTCACCTAACATGCAGAGAAATGTTCTTCTAGCCTACTTGAATACTGAAGTAAGAACTGCAATAATATAATTTGTTTTTTTGGTCATGAAATCAAACTAGTCCTCCCTCTATGGGCTTTGGTGTGCTTGTAAATTCAACAGCCAGCCATTATAATATGAAGCACCCTAACAAAACTGTTAAATGTAGCAGATTTGTCCTGTTCATACTTGGCGAAAAAGAGATTTTATTAGTCTTTTATGGTGTTTTGTACAATGATGAACACGTTTAACCCTGCACGTGTATTTTAAACACATGATGAGATGCCCATCCACGTGAAAATGCAATCGCTGCACCTTCAGCCATGACTATTTAAGACAAAAGTGTAAAACTCCTTGCTTTTACCCTCTGCCTTTTTGAGACTGTGTATGTTCATACTGTGGAAATAATTATCCTAAAATAAATTTTCCTAATTTATATTTGTAGTTTTATCCAAATAACTTTGTATGTGGTCAGTACTTTTTGTCAACACGGCACCCATTTGCGGGGTTTTAAATAAAGTTTGGTTGTGGTTTTTAAACCCAGTGGCTTGTCTTGTTAAATAAAAGAAAATGGAGAAAATTAAGAGATTTTTCTTCAAAACAAAAGCAGATTATAACTAGCGTTACAACTGAAAAGTGTATCGTGTTCTGAAATCTTACTTTCTTGTGAAAATTTTACTCCCCTGTTTTTTGATTGGTTAATTCAGTGGAGGCTGCTACCTGATTGGTCCCCATCATAGACAGTAAACTTCAGAGGGAGAAAACTTAACCAGAAGGTGGCAGTGATGCCCTGCGAAATGTTTCCCCTCATACGTCAACGAAATTACTTTACCGAAAACAACAGTCCTACAAGATCTTTTCTGCATTTTTCCACCCACAGAACAGATGAGTCATTTTAATAGGAACTATAAGCCAGGCCAGAATTTCCTCATCTCTCCAGCGGGCTATTTTTGTCCTTGAATTTTTGATGAGGCAAGTGTGTTCAGATTCAAGTTAGTTACTTTTAAGGCTACTGTAGTTGAAACGTCATTAGTAATTTCCTACTTTTGATGCATTAATATATATCAAGAACAGTTTAAATCCTCAGTCGTTTTTTTTTGTTTTTTTTTTTTTTTGGTGTGATGTCTCCAGTTTAATCACATTTTTCTTAGTCTAGTGTCTATACTTTTCACATAGGCCTGTTATTTATAGGGACCCACTTTATATTAGAGTTTTTATTTGTATATATATATATATATATATATATATATATATATATATATATATATATATATATATATAGCTAGGAGACATTTCTCAAATACTTTGGTCATGTTTTTTATTAAAAGAGATTGATTTAATCACCATACAACTCAAAATAATAAGTTATCTAAACTAAATAAATTATTTAAGTTGATTTAACAAAAAGAAAAAATGTGATAACTAATCTTGAAAATGTTTTTTTTTACAGTGCATTTAAATATATTATCAATCTACACAATGAAATATTATCAAAACTGTTAGATGTAGCTGAACACCTACACATGTGTTAGTCTTTCAATTTTATATTATCTATACAAAAGAAAACAATTAGGAATAATTTTGCACGCTGAATGTGAAACATGGACTATGTAATATACTGCAGCAGACAGGGGGCTGTCATTCTTGTTAGTGTATTTTAGGTGGTTTTTAATTATTAGTGACACTGTGTTTGTTGGATGACAATCTAAGTTGATTTGAGACATAAATGAAGTGTTTTGGTGTATTTTGAATGGGAAATGAACTGCTGTGCCAAGCTGAGAGATAGTTAAGAGAACTGTGTGAAGGGTTTTGGAAAAAAATTACAAAAGTATTGAGAAATGTGTCCTAATAATAATTGTAAAAAATAAAATCTAATGCATTTCTATTCTTTCCACACAATGCTGCTGACTAGTCAATTATAATGAATAATAAATTATAAATCTGTCAATAAATGCAACCGTGCATTATTTAAAATTCTCCAGAATTGAAATTGAAATTCTACTTTATGACTTCTCTCCTACCTGCCACAGCTGACCATCAATATTAAGAAATCATGGATCAGTCGTTGAATCACACAGATGAAAAATTCATCATACTGAGGAGAGGAAGAATCCACTGTGTTGATATAGCTTTGATTTCTGCTTCCTTTGGCTTTCTCTGTGTAGCCGTGAGGAGATACCGAGGTGGAAACTGCCTGTACGCTCTGAATCATGTGCAGAATATGAAGGACTATGGACCAAAATGTTCTTTTAGCCATAATGCCAGTTCATTTACATGCAAAGCCTATTTAGATCCAGCCCTGTGGTCAGCTCTACTTTATAACTGTCTCTTTGCTTCTGGCTGCGGCTAAGCTCGTGAGCATTCAGTGCACCTGTCCCGAAAGTGCCAGGTGTTGCCTGGTTGGAGCGGCCTGTTTGCACCTGCTCGCTTCACTCACTGCTCTCATCCCTGTGTCCTGGACGGCACTCAGCATCTTCGGTTCCACATGGGGGAGGCTCTGTTTGCAGGCTGGCTGGCCTTGTGTTTGCTATGCACGGCTGGGCTGTTTCAGTGTTGTTCTGGCCCCCTCGGCAGGGAAGAAGAAACCACCATCGCTGAGTCCTCCAGCCACAGCGACATCAGTTTGGACACACTGTTTAGCTCAAACAGCATAGACTCTCATGGAAATTCATGCATTAGTGAATTGTACAAGAGTTGGTGACAGTAGTCTTTTTTAAAGGGATAGTTCACCAAAACTTTAATTTGTCATCATTTACTTACCCTCAAGTTGTTCCAAACCTGTATGAGTTTTTTCTTTCACAAAATAAGATATTTTAAAGGATATTGGCATCCAGACAGTTGACATTGAATTCCTTAGTATTATGTTTTAGCCAATGTATGCTATTAACTCTCTAGTGAACCAATGTTCTTTTATTGTATATCTTCTTTTGTGTTCAACAGAAGAAAGAAACTTAAACAGTTTTGGAATAACATGAGGGTAAGTAATGACAACATTTTCTTTATTTCAAAAATAAAAGTATAGAACAATGTGTACCACAAGCCCACAATTCAAGACTTCGCATCCTGAATAAGGTTAAATTTCATGTTTAATTATGTTTAATTTAGTCAAATAAAATTTATCTACATATTCTTCCTTTGCCAGGCATAGGGGTTAGGATTTGGCCAACAGGTGGCGTTGCTTCACCATTTGGCAAAAAGAAAGTCAGCTTTTGGTCCAATTCAATTTACCGAATCGGTTCGTTTCAATGAACAAACAAGACCAACTTCAAGTCATTCAAGTCAAGTTTCGACTGAATCCATTACATCAAGAATCGGTTCAAAACATTTCGTGCGAACAAAACATCGTCACTATAATTCTGAGGACTCTCATATACAGTATTTGTTTTAACATGAGAGCAACTATTTTAAGTTTCCATGACAGCATTCAGCTCACTTTACCTCAAACGGGATTGTCTCAATGTGGCTATTTGGAGGGGAAAATAATTTAAGACCCAGGAAAAAAGTATGTGCAGACTTAAAAAAGAAGATAACACCGACACACCGTGAAGAAAGCCAAACGCTGAACAGATTTTGCTCTAATCCTGCGCCTGGATCATGTGTCTGCCATTGGCACGCGCACTTTACTATCCTAGCAATGCGCGTGCGGTGTGCTACAAGTATCTGAAGCGATGAACGGAGGATATCAGCGCAAAATCTTACCTGAAATATCTTGAAGACTCCATTACATCGTGGATTTTCCGGTAAAGGATGATAATGTGTTGTTTTTGAGGCAATAACTGGCTTTTTCAAGGAGCTGTTGCCATTGCGCGCGATGGGAGGTGAATGTTTGATGAGCGCGCGCTATGATTCCTTGAATCCAGTTTTATGACAAAGTTTTTTTATTTTTACCAATTTTGATTACAAAGCCATGGATACGCGCAGAAGACTGTTATTTTTCCTTTTTTACTTGATGTCAAAGTTTTACCTTAGTGACCAGCAGGTCATACGAATCGGTAAGTGATTGTTTATCATGTCACGTTCATTGTTGTAACTCACCTGCAGTAGCAAGTTAGTTAATTCATAAACTTTAGGTGTTTGGCGTAGTGGGTCTTTTTTGTCACGTGTGATAGTGTTTTGTTATCCCTTGTTTTAAAATATATTCTTCTGTTTATTTTTGTGACCTCTAAAGGTATTGTGTAGTTGTTGTATCTGCTTATGCATAATATAAATAGCCGTATTCATTGAAATTATTAGTGTCATATATAGCTGCTATAACAAAGTTTTGTTCCAGAGCTCAAACGTTAAAACTTTTTGGGATTATATTGGATGAAATAAATAACAAAGGTAGGTTTCTTAAATTCCTTTGCTCTGCATGAGATGGTCTTTCTTGACAAGAAGTGTTGTTGACGGGCCATCTTAAAAGTATCATGTTTAATATTAAAGTTAAACCATCAGCATCATCATCACTAAAATGTGATTTGAGAGATTTGATCACCGTCTGCCCTCTATGTGTTATTGAGATTAAGCCTGCTGTAGTCACACAGAGAACAGTACTGTATGATTATTGCTGCTGTCTGACTTTGGCATCACAGTAAATCCCCAAAGCAGTTTTAACAACCTACATTAATCCTCTTTCCTACCCAAGAATTGATTTGATGCTCCTCTCAAAAGATGGGAAACAGAAAGCTTGGTGTATTGCTTCTTTTGGATAGATTGTGAAACAAAGCTGGAAGGTTTTATATATATATATATATATATATATGTATATATATATATATAAATAAAATATAACTACTGACAACATTTCTCATGGGACAATGCTCCTTGCTGTGTGGCAATGTGTGCCAGGTCAATAAAAGTGTGGATGGAGAACCACCAGACTAAGACCATATCATGGGTCCAGCCCAATCTCCACACCTGAACCCCACTGAAAACCTCTGGAACTGGTAGAGCATGCAAAGACACATGAAAGCTGTGATTATAAATCAGGGTTTAAAGGAGAACTCCGGCACAAAATGCACCTTTTGGTCTAATAATACATTGGTACTGTACTTAGTCAACTGTTCTCTGAGATTTGTTTTCATGATAATCGAATGTAAAGATTGTTCTCTCTAAAAACTGTTTTGGAATATAATGCTAGTATATGGGGGCATGTAATAAGTAAAAAGAAATCATTAGCCCCACACTAACACAGTAACATAATGATGGTCTCTACATGCAACACGAAGCATTGAGAACTTTGTAAGTGTACAGACAGTTTAAATCAGTTTATATCAACATATTAAGACAGTACACTTCATCCACTTCGATTTGTCGAGACTGTTTTCCAAAGATGGCTCCTGCCTGTATACATGAAGTGGACTGTCTTGATCAAATATATTTGTATTAAACTGCCTGTATACACTTACAAAGTTCTCAATGCTTTGTTTTCCCGAACGTTGCCCCTCATTATGTTACTGTGTTAGTGTGGGGCTATTTTGAGCCTTGTTAGTGGTATTAACTTGGCTAGCGATTTCTTTTTACTTTATTATATGCCCCCATATACGCTACGCTAAACAGTTTTTGAGATAAAACCCTTTACATTCGATTATCATGAAAACAAATCTCAGAGAACGGTCGACTAGGTAATGTATTATTAGACCAAATGTTCCTTTTGCGTCGGAGTTCTCCTTTAAATCAAATATGAATTTCTTAAGTTAAGACATTAGTATTGTGTTGTTTAAAAACATGGCATCTTTTTTGTGATTTAAACCAGTTGCCATTTTCAGTTTTTTTCTCAAATTTTGGAATAAATGTTGTTGTAGTAGCAGTAGTTAATAGAATAAAACAAAAATGTAGATTTTACTCAAACACATACATACATAGTATTATTAATTTATTCAATTAATGATTATTTTATTAAAGTTATTATTCATTTTTAGATAACAGTCTGTTCAAACTGTAGTCTGATATAGGCACACCACTGGATCATTTACTATTAATTAGTCAAAACAAAAGGTTTACAAACACGTTATATTTCTGTATATGTCATCCTACAGTGTTGATATTAAAAAAAAGCATGCATCATCCATCCATATATAAACTACAATGAAATTATCTCAATTTAGGTTTACTGCAACGATCCACTCGTAATGGTCATTTTTCCTTGGATGTATACTTGTGTGTGAAAGAGTTCTTTATCCCCCTGATCTAACCTCCTAACTGCCCTATTGATTCCACAGGTTTTTCATCAGTTCTGTCCCTGAGGGGACTTGTTTAGAGCACACCATGTGTGGACCCTTATTATCGGAGTCATTTGTCAAAGTTTATCAGATATTGTAGGTTTACAGATGTTTTGTCGCCTTGAACACAGTGTTCTGTCTTTAAGATGGATGTACACTGGAACAATGAATTATATTAGATATACACACATGAGTTTTTCAGGACATTGTGCATCAGGCTGGAGACACTGTCCTTATGTGCTATACAGCATCCATCTGTCATTTGAATGTTATGATTGGCATGTTACAAAGCGCACGCCACTGGAGACGTGCAATAATGGTGGGATTAGTTAGCGATAACAGTGAGCCGCCTCAGTTGATACACTGACGTTCCTTGGCTTTTCACAAATGTTCATATCAACATTGTATGTCAGTGTACACCTATAGTTTCTCTTTCACATATGATGAGCAAAGATTAAAAATAGATGTTTGTAGTGGAGATGAGTGGTACCCGGTGGGGTCTTCTGCTGTTGTAGCCCATCCGCCTCAAGGTTGTGCATGTTGTGGCTTCACAAATGCTTTGCTGCATACCTCGGTTGTAACGAGTGGTTATTTCAGTCAAAGTTGCTCTTCTATCAGCTTGAATCAGTCGGCCCATTCTCCTCTGACCTCTGGCATCAACAAGGCATTTTCGCCCACAGGACTGCTGCATACTGGATGTTTTTCCCTTTTCACACCATTCTTTGTAAACCCTAGAAATGGTTGTGCGTGAAAATCCCAGTAACTGAGCAGATTGTGAAATACTCAGACCTGTAGTATTATTATAACTGTGGTAGTTACAATTATTCATGAGCCCATAAAATGCATTATTATTACAATGCATAATTAATGCATTAATCAGAGCACTCACCATGCACTCCCAGCTAATTGGGTGCTAAAACCTATGTCTCTGCAGTCTAAAAATCAAAAAAGGTCTGCACTGTACACTCTAAAAAATTTATATTAACTTCAAGCAGGAGATTAAAAACAATGTAAAGAATTTGGCTGACTCCCTCACTGCACAAATAATGCATTGAAATACTTTTATAATGCATTATATATAAAGATATTACCGGTAAGTAAAGTGTTACCTAAAGTTGAATGCATAAATTATTTTTGTTTAAAAAAATCAATGGCCTAATAAAAGCTGTTTTAATTTACAAAGAGTGGGTCCATCTCATGTCAGCTGCCATCTTTAGATGACCACTTTATGTCTGATACCCATACTTTATCAGACATTTTTGATAATAAATTTTCCATAATTAAATTTTTTTACGCCTCAAGAAATTATTATTATTATTTAGTTAATAATTAATATTAGATTTTTTAAATTTATTTAAAACAAATCTCCATATCAATGACATAATAAAAGCTGTTTTAATTTATATGGAGTGGGTCCATTTTATGGCAGCTGCCATTTTAAGATCACATGATCAGCTGAATACCATTTGCTTTATCTAGGAGAGTAATCATATATTATTAGGCACTTTTGGTCACCAAATAAATGAATTGTTTTTACGTTTACATGATGCATGCATCAATGCCACGTGTTGCCATTTACAGGTTTCTATTACCATGAAGGAAAACACTTGTGCTGTCAAACGGTTAAAATATTTAATCGCATTAACGTCATAGTTAACTTGTGATTATTCACAATTAATCGCACATTCTAGTCACTTGATTGCTTTTTGTCCCATTATTTTTAATATTACAGTGTGCCTGTTGTTTTGTGTGTCTAGATCCGTGGCTTTGGTCGGCAAAGCGACAAAATCAGTCCTCGCGCTGCGCAAGCCATTGAAATGAATGGGTTTCATAGCGACAGCGCGCGCATGCCGTGTCCTGTTGCAAAAGCATGTGAAAGAAAACTACAAAGTTTGCTAGGCCAAAAAGACGTTAATCGTGCAAAAAAATGTACGCCGTTAATAATGGGTTTGCGTTAACGCCTTTAATAACGCGTGTAACTGACAATAAATCATAATATGTCCTGATAAAGGATGTCTGCAAATGCTATTTGTCATCCCATTGGTTGCTATACAGTAGCACAGATTTTGTGACCGCATGACAATTTTGTTCATTTTGGACAAAACTAATTTGCACACGTTCTTGTTTATGATCTTTATAAATCTTATAATAACTGTCCAACCTGTATGAATTACTGTTTTTAAAATGCATCAGCTCATTCCTGTGAGTGGTTTAAAATAATCTGCGCTCTGTAAGCATCACAGTGTTAACTGAGGAAATGTGCAGTGCTGGAAGTATTTCACAGGCCATGAGGGGAAATTAATCCTTTTAGATTTGGATCCACGTGGCCTCAGATGTATGTTCAGGACTGTGAAATGGCACTGGTCTTTGACGGTCAGCAGAATTTCCCTAAATGCCTGTACGGAGATTGTGAATTAGGAGCTGGTTTGCATGCCTCTTGTGCATCTATTTGAAGCACTCTGCAAAGTATTTGTCAATTAACAAATAAAGTTGGTTGTTAATATTTGCATAAAAAAATGCTTACTGTTAATGAACCTCTTATAGATTGAGCTTGAAATTACAGTGAATGGAACTCTGAGCGTTTAGGATGATCCCCATGAGAAAATCAAAGAGTTCGATCACAGTGGCGGAGAGAGTGGAGAATAGCTAATGTATCTCTCTCTTTCTCTGCTAGAGCATTGGTATGCACGCTGACTCTTTATCCCTTTGTGTTTCCTTGTGTTTGTCAGAAGGGATGTGTTTGAACAAGATTTCATGAATTTGAATGAGAGAGAAGGTTTTTTCTTTGATGATGCATTTGGCCTTGTGTTTGCTGAAATCATTGTGATGTCTTTATGAGTGTGTGGAATACATCACAGACTGTCGGTGACCGAAATGTTGAAAAGAAGGTCAGAGACCGAAAAGAAAGACTGTGTCCGAGATGATCTGAGTATTCAGCAGTGGCTTGTGTGCAGGTTTGTGTGTATGTTTGTACGTGTGCATGCTTGCATTGGTTGTTGCCCATTTGTGCATTAGAAGGTTCTTTATGCATGATTGTTTTGATTAATCAAGAACTGTGTGTACATTTATTCATAGATGATTTTATCCAAACTGACTTACAAATGAGGAAAATCGTACAAGCATTTCATCTTACAAGCCACAGTATGCAGCAAATTGTTGAACGAAAGTAATTTGACAGAAAGTGTTATAAATTAAGTAATTTAAAGATGCTCTCAACAGCTTTTAATAAAATGTTTAAGATAAATGTTTAAACACTTTTTTATTTATATTTTACAAAGTATTCTCGTACAAATGTGAATTTTAAAGTCTAAATGAAATGGAAATTTACCCTAACGTAAACTCTGTGCATAATTAGTGAAGTTGTAAAATGTTTTTAGTAAAGTCCCCTGGTGTGTTGTTTATATGTCTATGTGGTGTTTTTAATGTGCATTAAGACAAACCATTTGCAAATTCTTAAGTTGACAGTATTGCTGAATATTTTTACTTTAAAACTAGAGATGTTCCGATTCCCTTCCCGTTACTGGGACTAAGGGTATCGACCGATACCGAGTACTTATCCAATACCTGGGTGTGTATCTATACAGCTGCAATTCAACCCTCGAAATTGCATTATGGCATATGAGAAATTTTGCCGTTTTACTGGCTGGTTGGTCCAGTCTTAAATATTGCCAAACAGCGGACATACTGCTAGCGCCTACTTTTTTCTTCACTGCTCTAAACAGTGGTTGCTTTAGTCAAGTTAACTAGTTCCCGTTCAGTCAAGCTTGCATCGGCTGACTCTCAGCTGATCCACATCTACCTATAGGAATACGATGCCTATCACCGTATACTAGAGCCAAGAATCCGATATATCGGCTGGCCGATATTATCGGCCGATATTAGGCATTTTCTACACTATCGGTATCGGCAGTTATAACGGCTGATAAATTCATATTTCAAAAATAAAATAAAAATGGACAAAACACGCTTGAACCATGTCATGAGTGTTGGAGTTGTATAGTTTGTCCACCAGAGGGCACTCTACACCGTTCCTGTTGGCAACACTCGTTGAGTTGGTCACGATACATACATTGCTTGAAAAACAATTAAAAGAACATCCGCATCAGTTCTCTTAACTCAAATAAGCATGACAAAATTTGTGACTATCATGTCCAGTTTTGCTGCTGTTAAATAAGCCGAGAGTTAAAGCGGAATTAGCTAGAGTGTACAGTGTAGATGAATGACTTTTAACTTTTGACAATGTTACTGAAGTATTTCTTTAATAGCGCGTGAGAGTTATCTCTCCGTGGCCTGTTATATTGAAAATGAATGTTTTACAATTTGCAGTATGACGTTATCCATTGCTAAATTATGGCTCATCATAGACTAGCTAACCACAAAGCTAGCTAATGCCACTATCATCAGTCTGATCTGTTGTGACAATAAAAGAAACAAGTTTCTTTTTAAAATGCATCATCATATTATTTTAGTTAAAACTCCTAAATAACTACAAATAACTAGGGAAATCTGTTTTGTTGCGCCTTTCTGAAATAAAAAAAATATAAATCGGCCGATAGGCTATATTGGAATATTGGATTTTAAAACCAAAAAAAAAATTTGTATCGATGTATTGGCCTTCAAAATCCTTTATCGGTCGGGCTCTCACTGTATACATACAGTAAGCTTCTTCCGTATTATCAACAGCTATGACGTTTCTCAGGAGCCAATTACCCTCCTCCATCCCCAGCTCCTCTTCTCGCCTGCATTTAGCATTCTGAATCAGAATAAATTCTCAAATTATGTTTTATTTTAAAATCTTTAATTCTAGAAATCTGCAATACATTCATGTTGGTCAAGGGGGGTTATTGCTGCTCTCCCTGCTCATGCTAGGCTGCATGGATGCGCGGGAGTTCTCGCCCAGAACGGAAACATACCGCCAATCCAAACTGTTTTCTAATTTTTAATCGTATTTGGCAATAGTGGTCCTGACAGAAATGTTCTAAGTGCACCTTAAACTTGAACTCCCCATGAATAATTATACTTGCCTGACTCAAATTTGAATGCATTGAGTGGAGCAAAGGGAAACTCATCATCATTAAAAATTGATTTTAATCATACTACAGTACATCATATAAATCAGCCCAGTTCTACCCTCTGCCATTGTGAAATATACTTTCTTTAAACTGCTGAATTTGGTTGGTTTTCTTCCCAAAAAAACAATACTGGATGAAAACACATCCATTCTGAGAATTCACATCGCTCTTACTGTATTGTTGTGCAGAGCGTTCTGTCAGAATATAAACAGGGTGGTTGAGGACAATGATATAAAGTTGACAGATATGTAGCATTGAAAAGCCTGAACTGAACATCTCCGGAATGATCCAGGGGAAAATGAAAAACAGTACCGGCTGAACGCACAGAGCAAAGTTTGAGATCCTTCATGGCATTATAAGGTCAGATGCACTCAAAACTGTCACCAAAAACTAATGCATGCACAATCATCTGCTTATTGTGCATAAAAAGACTCAGGCTGCTTCCAAATATTGAAATATGCATACTTCACTACTATATAGTATGTGAAAAGAGGAGAATTTACAAATTTACAGTATAAAACAGTGGGCAGAAATTACCATACTTCTGTACTTATTCGTACTTCCACTCTATTTTTAGTTCGCTTCTGTACTTGGGTACATCGACATGTCTCTCAGTTTGAGCTGAAACTGGGCAGGCCAGAGGCCGGCAAGGCAATAGTTGTGATTGTGTCCCCCTTGGTTGCACTTAGTCAGGCCATGGAAGACTGGAAAACGTAGTCAGCCATGTTCACTGTGGTATTTCACTTGGTTTCGTTTTCGCATCATACAGGCTTACGGGTAACCAATGATTTTATACTTCAGACAAGTGCCCCTCGCGAGAAAGAAAACACTTTTCATTAATGTCATTCCAGACTCTGTCTATGAAGCAAAGCGAAGAAAGGTGGAGAAAGTTTGGTGTTTCCAGGCTAAAGAAAAATGAGAATGAATGTGCAAAAATAAGAAAGAGGCACACTTTTGTGAGCTAAAAGGCAAAAAGACAATGCATCCAGTAACACAGTCTAGAAATGGCGACAATTACCCATAATTCAGCTAATTTGCATCAATTTAAATGTAAAAGCTGCCTAACCTCTGCACCATTTTTGTTCACGTGTGCAGAATTTTAATGAAAAAAGAAAAAACTCTGAAGCAAATATTTCCACTCAAGGGTTCGTTGACAGTCAAATTAGGCCGTTTCTTTCAGTCTTTCTGTACTTTGATATCTTTGGTAGGCTATATCTTTGATATCTTTTCAATATTGATTAAGAAATTGAAGTTAATAAATGTATTAATTAAATAATAAATGAATAAATAAAAAATAAAATAAAATTGATTCAAATCATTTAACAATACAGTAGTGAGTATAGTGAGTAGATTAGGTGATTAGTGATGTAGGTTGATGAAATAGAAAATAATTTCCAATTATTATTTATGTAATATATTAATTTTACATTTTTCATTGTAAATTGGGTCTTTATATATTAACTTTTAAGCAAGCATGCACAGATAAATAATTTAAATAAAAAAATAAGAACTATACATTTTTTACTTTAAATGTAAGGTCTCTTGCATAGGCTATTTGGGAATCAGTGGTAAAAGATTGAAAACATGATCTATAGCAGACACTACTACTGTACTTTTTTAGTCCATACTTTTTGCCAACCACTGGAGTTTGTGTTTTCTGCTAAAACCTTACCAATTGCTTACCAACTCTGGGATCCTTTGAACTGTCAAAGTTGAAGTTGATCAAAGCTAGAGAGAAGGCACTGCATTCTGCGTATGTCACATTCTGGGAGGTAGGACATGTTCTACATTAAAGTACCATGAACTGCATTTAATGAATTGTCCATTGAGAATATTTTGAGGAGGATGTGCTGTATACTGTCTGGCAGACTGTAGATTGAACTAGGGCAGTGATAAAATATCGATGAGAGTGCTGGCCTGATCCTGCTGTGACAGTGCCATATGTGGGTCTGCAGCTGAGTACTATTGGATACAACAGCTAATAATCGGTAACAAAATTTCGTGGCCGATTATTCGGGTCTGTATTGTGAAGCTTTGTTTTAACAGCACTTTAACCCCCTGGGGACCAAGGTGTATTTCAGTTGCTTATAAACATATTAATGGTACAGGTGAAATTACACTCTATTTAGCACAAACAGGGCTACCATAATATGTGAGCAACATGTATTGTTGTTGTTGGTGGATTTGAATATATAGTTGAAACAATCTCAAAAACTATTTCTTATAAAAAAATGTTTTTTTTTTTCACTTTTTTTTTTCATTTTTTACAATTTCCCGTTTCATTTCATATGGGGGTCATTTTTGACCAAAGATCACAAGTGTGACAATTTTTTTAAGACCACTTAGCATGCTCAGATCATGGCCTCAATTTGTTTGTGTGTTCACATACATAATGCCATAAAAGTCACCAACATTGCGTTGAAGCTGTGATTTTTAAAAATTCAAAACATACTTTTTGTAATCAATTGGTGTGTATGTGTATAAAAGTGTGTTTGTATGTGTGTGTGTGTGTGTGTGTGTTGGTGGGTGTGTCTGTTTTGCACTCTAGATGTTGTAAAGTGTCACCCCTTTCCTGTGGTATACTTTTTTTTTTTTTCAGAGAATTTTTTTTTTATGTCAATTTCCCATTCATTTCCTATGGGGTCGGTCATTTTTGACAGAAGAGCAAAAGTGTGACTCATTTTTTTACGACCACTTAATTGCTCGAATCATGACCTTTTTTTTTGTTCACATACCCGATGACATAAAAGTCACCAAGTTTCGTAATTTTCTGAAGAAGCTGTGATTTTTAAATATTCAAAACAGATTTCTTTAGTCACAATTTATTGGTGTTTTTGTGTATAAAAGTGTGTGTGTGTGTAGGGTTGGGTATGTCTGTTTTGCACTCTTGATGTTTTAGAGTGTCACCCCTTCAATGCTGAGCACTTTTTTTCTGCATCGTGGCCGATTTGTAGATTGTACACACAAAAATTCTCAAAGTTTGTGTTTTTTGTTTTTTTTTCAATTTCCCATTCATTTCCACCTTTTTGGTTTATTTCTGTGGGAATGAGACATTTCAAATGTACTAACCAGGTATGACACTGTATGATAATTGTTCATATTAAATCATATAGATTACTGGGTGAATTCAGGTAGGGATGGTTGAAGGAAATGATGTGTAAATTGCGAGGTGATCAACTCAAGTGTGTGATCATGTCTCGAATGGGGATGGTAATATAGCAAGAGAGTTCAAAAGTTAATTTCCCTTGTTTTCTTAGACTTAGAGAGTATCCCTCTCTTCTAATTCTTTCAGTTTCTTTAGTCTTACACTTATAATGTTTATTGCAAGGTCAAAATGCATTTAATAGCACAAACATGATAGAAAAAGAAATTCATTAAAGTTGCGGTCTCCAAGGTGAGCCACAGAAGCTTTGAACATCCCTTGGGGACCATTTTCCAATGAATAGAAATAAAGCATTAAGCATGCTCAAGTAACCATCACTGCGCCTACGGCACACATGCACATACACTAGTGTCTATATGCCATTCTGTCAGCTTTTTCATTCTAATGCTATGTCTTAAAGACACTCTTAATCTATTTTGTTCCAAATGGCTGACTCTTACCATGCCAATTAAAGGACATTTTAAGCTAGATTGATTTGGTGTGTCCAGGTAATAAAAGATCAATGAGGTATCAGACTTTTCAGTCACCTGAAATAGAGTAAATAAACAGCAAAAACATAGATCCGATACTTCCTTAAAAACTAACCAAAAAGATGTTGTTTGCTGCCAGACTCATTGTTATCCACTCTTCTTCATGGTAGTGCATCTGCCTCTTCTAGAAAAGCTTCAGGCTTCATTTTCATCTCCAGCCTTCCAATCGGACACAGTCTGACCATCTCTCTCAATATGAAAGCAATCAGTTTTTCACAGACGAAATCTCCTCTCCTTGCTCCCTGTGTATAGTGCTCAGTCTGCGCTCTTTCCTCGAGGGACTATTTGAACATTAGACAGTGTTATCCACAGCAGGACTTTTTAACTTTGCTCATTCCAACTCCGCTTTCAAAAGCCAAAACAAGGCACTGAAACCCGGTTTCGATTGAAGCTCGTATCAGCACTCTGATGAGCTTCATCTCACACACATGAACATTTCCATTTAATTACTCTTATCTTCATTCAAAGTCTTTTCATTAAAGAACCAATCTGTTACTTTCACTGTTGGAGGTTGGCTGTTTATTGGTGAGTTAATGGCCCATTATGTCCTGCCGAGACCTGTTTGCTGGCTGTCTATGAATAGAGCCCGATCTCAGGTGGATTTCTTCCATGTGGATATCACCATTGCATTATATTTGCATGTTGTGTTGTTTTAGTATCTCCAGCTTTGCAAGTAATGTATCATGACAATGCTTATGAAACAGATGTTCATGCATAATTGTGGAGATACACTCCAATGCAAGTCTTGGCCACTTAGTCATTTATGCAATGTTGATATTGCACCCTACCAAGTTAAATAGATTCTTGATTGGCATACTCAACAAAGTCTGATGTTTTGATCACGATTATTTGCTGATTCAGGTGTGAATAATTTGTTTTGATCTCGATGATTGTGTGATTTGCATATGATCATTGAGAAAAGATGATGTGGATTAACCTCATGCAATTGTGAGAATAGACTTCATTGCCAGCAAGGGAAGTGATTTAAAAATGGCATGTTAAAGGTCAAACGCAGTGTTGGCCAATTAGTCCAAATTTCTTAAGGAGCTAAATCTGCATGATTTGCCATTTCAGATTGTCTAAATCAGTGGTCTCAAACTTGCGGCCCGCAGGCCTCAGTGATATTTTGTGGCCCCCTACGTGACAAAGTTTAATGGCTTAATTTGTTTATATATTTATTTTTATTTTATCCCTTATGGGATTGGGATACCATAGATAGTTTCGTGACAGCTTACGGTGGGTTTGTTGTCATAGTAGTCAACCGACGAAGTACAAACGTACAAACAATGAAGCACTGTCCCCTCTCAAATAAACCAATGCAACTACTACTATTGCGCCTGGAAAAAAAATTAGCATGTCGCTTCAATTATGAGCACGTTTGCCGCGCTACATTTGAAATAACAAACTTGAGTGTGCAAAATATGTGAGCATGAGATGTGAACATGGTGAGCTACCACCAATGTAGCTTGCGAGCAACGTGAAGTATAACAAAAGGAAAAAGCCAAATAGCTTGGCACTATTGTTTGTAACTGCTTTTGAATTAGTGTGGAACTGGGATTTATCCATTACCTGGAGATTAATCTAAATTTTATTTGTAAATTTAACTAGGCTCTGTTTTAACTAGACTCCTTACTTACTTGTTGCTTAGCCCTGTTTATTTTGGTTAAAGGGGGAATCTTTGAGACGCGGGAGAATGAACCCGTCAGTATGGATGAACTCGCCTTTAAATTTGCTGTTACAAGTATCAACCGAAACAGAACCTTGATGCCAAACACCACGTTGACCTACGACATCCAGAGAGTTAACCTCTTTGACAGCTTTGAAGCCTCCCGAAGGGGTATGACTTTTTTGATTGATTTAATTTTGAATTTATTTTACTATTCTTTGAAATTTGCTAGGTAGAAATATAAAGGCCAGACTATTGCTTTTATTATGTACATGCTTTGTTCTGTGTTTCTATCACACATTTTCTCATGTCACCTGTTTTTCTTTCACTGTCTGTTGTCCCTCTCTTCATTTTTCTTCTCTCAGTATGTGACCAGCTGGCCCTGGGGGTTGCGGCGGTTTTCGGCCCCTCTCACAGCTCCTCAGTCAGTGCCGTCCAATCCATTTGCAATGCTCTAGAGGTGCCACACATCCAGACACGCTGGAAACACCCATCTGTGGACAATAAAGACAATTTTTACATTAACCTCTACCCTGAGTACACCTCCATAAGCAGGGCTATCCTGGACATTGTCATTTTCTACAAATGGAAGTCTGTTACTGTGGTTTATGAAGACAGCACAGGTGAGTGACAGTTATGGTTTCAGAAGAGGAGATAAAGGGGTATTTGAAGGGCAGCTCAATGTGCTTTTTGAGGTTTTGTGATCTTCAATGGGATCTTTACAGCTTTAAAATGGGACACTGTAGGCCACAACATGAAATCATATTTTTTTGCTGGAAAGAGTGATTGATGTCCACATACATTTACATTCTATTATATTTAAAACAAATGGTAATTCACACTGAATTCAACAGTAACCCTAGCATTGCTTATCACCATCATATGTTTTGAATTCTGGTTCCCAAGCACGGAATACTGGTATCCCCTTCAGGCCATGCTGGTCAAGTTTTGTTGAACAAATATAAACCAATATGAAACCAGCATAAACCAGTTTAAACTGGTCTTTTCAGAAGGGATCCCCTCATGAATTTTAGAATTTTGAACAGCGCACTGTTTAAATGAGTTTCGTTCCGCTTTTGGCACATAAACATTATCGAACATTTATCAAACTCTTGATATCGTTTTATTGAGAAAAATTATATTGCGATAACTATCGTTATCATTTTATCACCCAGCCTTATTGTTCGTATCACTGTGTATTAGGTTCCGGGAAGCCTCCGGAGCTGAAATTCAGATATGGTAATTGAGTTTTGTTTCCGACCTTCGCTGTAAGCAGTAGACCTATCACAACAGACTGAGCCATCTGACCAATCAGAGCACATGTAGGCTATTGGATTGGTTGGTTTAGAGAGACCAAATCTATTATCGAACACTTCAGACACTGAGAAAAAAGTTGATGCTGCCATCCATGTAAACCTGTTGTAGGAGACCTTCAAAACTTAAAAGGCCCCTATTATGCTATTTTAAAGTTTCTTAATGTTGTTATGGAGTCTCCTTCAACATGTTTACAACATGTATCAAAGGAAAAAAAATGTTTAATTTCCTCATAATGTACATTTGCACATCATCACATTTTCAAACGACTCATCAAATGAATCAATCCCTCTAAATCCCTCCTTTCTGCAAGCTACTCTGCTCTGATTGGCCAGACAGCTCAGTCTATTGTGATTGGCCTAACGCGTACAGCGCGTCGAAAACAAAAATGCCCATTGCCTTAACAACATCAGCTCTGCTTGTCCTGACGCTTCGTACACTGCAAACTAAACAGACTAACGAACAATGTCGTCAATTTGACCATATCTGTGCGAGTCAATGCGCGAGTCCGATGATGAAACACTGGAAGAGCTAGTTATTCAACCTGAACCTCCATGGCGAGGACGACTTGAGCAGGACGTTTCTCAGTGATTAACAAGTGCATGTTAATCAACAAACCGATTATTTTACTTGTACTAATTTATTTAGAGTATTTTTGTAATATGTTGTGGTGAATAGAAAGGTTATGCAGGATTCAGCTGCCGGTTTGATGTTTATGTTTTCCCTGTCATGCAATACGTGAATGTTTCGATCTCGACGTCGCAACGAAACAGTTTATGGCTCGTTTGAAAAACGATTCATTTAATTGACTCAGAGTTGACTCTTATTTTTAAAATACAATAACTTAATATATGGTGCACTTTCAGATTTAAAACTTTGCAGGATGTTTTCATTTACTTAAAGCTGTTACACACTACATGAAATGTCATTTTCAAAAATCAATAATAGCCCTTTAATTAGGGACTTTTAAAATAGCATAATTGGGGCACTTTACATTCCTGCATTGTAATGCACAGTAATGAAACATTTCATGTGTGTCATTGGCGTGTTTAATGCATGATTTCATTTGGGAAGTCTTATTTTGTTTTTTGCTAGGTCAGGTTGGTTTATTACCTCCTCGCCCTCGCCCTTATCAGTTTAATTTCCCTTTGACAGCATTATTTACCATATTTCATTTTCTATATATTTTGACTTTTGTGACCTTTTCTAAACCAAAATGGTTTTGAAAACAGTGAAATATTGACTGAATATTGATCTCCTCCTACGTTGTTTCCTGCTGATTACTGACATGTATTTCATAGGCCTTGGCTCATGTGTCAGCAGACTGAAGAAATATCATGATTGGAACGGTTACTCAGATTTATAATTATTATTATTTCTCTCAAAGAGCTGATCAAATGTATTGATTACTCACTTTGAAGATAACACTGAAGAATAAAATAATAACTGTAGATATAAAACACTTCTCTGCCTAAGATGACTTCTGTTTTGATGTAATCAAAGATATGCAGATGGGGAAATACAAACCTATAAAAATATCACCACACCAATATCACCACACAATCAAGTTACTCACATTTAAATCCAATTAAATAGTTGCATATGCAACTGCAGCATTATGCATAATATGCTAATCACGCATAATGCTATATAGACCAACACACTTCAAGTGTTCCCCTGATGGCATCAAACTAATCTGGAGAGCAAATCAAATGCAGAAAAACTAGAAAAACATCCACAAGTCAAAAAAACATAAAAAAATGCCCTATTTCTACAGCTTATAATGCTTACATGCCGACACTGTAGTCTTTATAACAAATTACTTGCATCAGATAGAAATTCTGTCAGATTGACCAGTTTCAAAATGATTTGTGTGTCTGATTCATAGCCAGAGACTTGGATCGAAATCATTAGGGGAACTGGGGAACAGTGCCAGCTCCAATTTACCCTAGTATTTACACATCATACCATCTCAGCTGTAGTGTGATTTGTCTTGGATTCCTGTGTGCCCATCCCATCTGTTTGAAATCACTAATTATACACAACTTTCCGTGTCCTATTCTTTTCTGGGGTTTTTTTGGTTTTTTTTACTGAGCATCAAAGCAATTTTGTTGCCCAAACCAGTTATTATGACTGACATATTTCTCTATCCATGTGATTTAATTTAGTTGCACAGCCTTTTCTCTTATATTATTCT
This sequence comes from Hybognathus amarus, assembly GCA_030378365.1. Classification (NCBI taxonomy): domain Eukaryota; kingdom Metazoa; phylum Chordata; class Actinopteri; order Cypriniformes; family Leuciscidae; genus Hybognathus; species Hybognathus amarus. The sequence goes on from JAQIUQ010001564.1 coordinate 544,764, forward strand.
GCCACCACTTTTAATGACTTTCTCCCTAAGCCTGCATGGCATATATTTTCTTCAAAATATATATATAAAAAAAAATGTTAATCCATTTTGAATTCCTTTAAGTTTCGGTTATCATTATCAAGAGATAATTAATAAAAGCTATTTTAAAGATGTGACAAACGCTGTGATGATCTATTAAAGCCATCATGAGATTATAGATTAAAAATACAAACAATTTCACCGTCATCAGAAATAAAAACAGGTTGTTTTATCAGATCTAACTCCAGGAAACTAGTTTCAGCATATGACCTTAAAGTGTGGTTTATAATGCCATAAGATTTTGAGAGTAAGGGAAGAGAAACAATATAGAAGCTTATTATTTTAACCTTGACTCCCAGGAGCCCTTACATGTACTGGAGCCCAATATGTATCCATTTCAGAGTCTCTTCCAAAAGCACAGGGACCCCTGAACTTGAGAGATGAACCCCTGAATCTGAGCCTGTCTGGTTATTAAAGCAATATTCATGAGAAGGTAGTCTGTCTTTAAAGTAGTTCACTTTAGCTGATAATTTACTCACCCCCATGTCATTCAAGATGTCCATGTCTTTCTTTCTTCAGTCGAAAAGAAATTAAGGTTTTTGATGAAAACATTCCAGGATTTTTCTCTATATAATGGACTTTACATGGGAACCAAAAGGTCCAAAAGACACTTTCAGTGCAAACTGTTCAAAGGGCTTTAAACAATTCCAGACGATGAATAAAGGTCTTATCAAGCGAAACCATCGCTCATTTAAAAAAAAAAAAAGTAAGTTTAATAAGCTCAAATGCTCGCCTTGCTCTGTTGCTGATTCTCCTGTTCGAACTTCGTTTATCAAAATGAACAAATCTTTTCCCCAGTCAATTCGTTCATTTTGTTCGTTGAATGAACCAAATGACACGAAAAAAGATTTGTTCATTTTGATAAACGAGTTCCAACAGGAGAGTAACGAACACACATCACAGAACAGAGCAAGGCGAGCATTTGAGCTTATAAAACTTTTTTTTTTTTAATGAGTGATCGTTTCGCTGATAAGACCTTTATTCAGTCAATCATTTAAAGCCCCTTGAACAGTTTGTAGTTTGCACTGAAACCGTTTGGTTACCAGTAAAGTGCATTATATAGAGAAAAATCCTGGAATGTTTTCATAAAAAACTTTAATTTCTTTTTGACTGAAGAAAGAAAGACATGGATTTCTTGGATGACATGGGGTGAGTAAATTATCAGCTAAAGTTTCTTTAAAAGTGAACTACTCCTTTAACCATCTGTATTCAGTCGCTGTAGTCACATTTTAATGCACAAGAATTTCACTTAATTAAGTGATCGGCAAGATAGCCGCTTAATAGAGTTTGCTCATCTGTATCAGTGTTGTTATTGTTAACTAAAATTATTAACTGAAATACAGATGAAAAGAAATATATATCAAAATTCTATGAAAATGTTACATTTAAAAAACTTAACTATGTTTAATACTTTTTACTATAATCAAGTCTGTTGGAATCATTAGAGAGATGCAATCATATGCAATTATATTCTAGTGAAATAGCATAGAGGATCCTTATTATCTAATAACACTGACCGAATCTGTCATTTTCTGCAGTGGCCCCTGCTAATTCAACCTTTAGATAACTTTTGATTTGCTGCGGCTGAATGCATTACTTTTTGCTACTATAGACTGAGTGTTTTGATTAAAGAGAAACCCCAAATGCATCTGATTGTTATGTATCAACGGAATAAATCAGTCCCAATTTATGGTCTCTGTAAACATCTGCTATAACACTAGGGAAATCAAAAGTGTAATTACTGCAGCTCGTGATGAGTTTGTTTCTCTACCATTTCTCCCCACCTTCGATCACTTTTTTTGTGTTCTGTTTTTCAAGGATTAATGCGTATGCAGGAACTGATCAAAGCTCCGTCCAAAAACAACCTGAAGATCCGAATCCGCCAACTGGCGACGGGAGGAGGTGACAGTCGCCCCCTGCTGAAGGAGATGAAGAAAGAAAAGAGTTTTACGTCATCTTCGACTGCTCCTACCAAGTAGCCGCCGAACTTCTCAAACAGGTACATGTCCCTTCAATAAATTCTCGCTTTGAACTATCGCTGAACTCAGTATTGCGCAGATTGAAATGGATTGAAAATGAGAGTCAAGTGCTCTTGCATGCTGTGACCCAGCAGGTTCTCAGAGCTGTACTTTAAAGCAGACATGTAATTCAGTGTGTGCCATGCTGACTTTATTTCTGAATACTGCTGAAATCGTCTTATTTCACACTCAACCCATCTTTGCTTTCTTTTCCTTCTGGATTCTTCCCAACAAACATCTTTTGTTGTGTCTCTCCCCTGCAGCTGATGTCGATGGGTATGATGACAGAGTATTATCATTTCTTCTTCACTACTTTGGTGAGTCTGAAAGGCTCCCTGCTTGCTATTAATAGGAGCTCTTTTCATTGCATTAGATGATGAGCAGGCAAGTGATTTTCTGCTGTTTCGTATAAGTGTTACTGTATGATAAAACACCGCTGGTCTTCACCACTTCTGGTCTTCAGGGTCTATATGACCCCACATTGAAATGAATGGGAAATGTGTCTGAAAATTTTTACACAGGAATGAAGGCTTGAAGAGGTTATATCGTGTGATATAAATCTGAAACAAACTCTTGTTGGCAGGATCTGTTTGCTTTGGATCTTGAGCAATACCGCTACAGTGGAGTCAACATGACTGCCTTTCGCCTCCTGAATCTAGATGATCCATATGTGGCTTCCGTGATCCAGAAGTGGTCCATGGAGCGCCAGCTGGCACCTCCCAAACCTGAAAGTGGATTGATGAGTGGCATTATGACTGTAAGGATCACTCTGGTGTCATGCTCAGTCCTTTTCTAGAGTACTAATGGAGTTTACTTTATTTAAATTTGCGCAATTAAATTCTGGGTGTCAGTTTAGTTATCGCAAAAATAAAAAAGTCTTGTCTTGACTTCCGTTATGAGATCATACAGACAGAATTCAATTCGCTCCTGTAAGATATTGCATAAATGGGACAATTGACCTATTGGTATGCAGATGAGCTGAATACAGATGAGCCGTTAAGGATCAGTTGCATGGGGACTGGAACTCAGACATCTTTAGGTTTCAGCGGCATAGAGAAACATTGGAAGATCCGAAGCTCTCATCGTATTGATGGTGTTTATGCTACAAAATGGTAAAACAATGTGCCTGGAGTAATTTTATCACTGATTCCAGGTATGCTGAGAGGATGGGCAATGGAATTTATTTTATTCCATTTCCTAAACCTAAACAAGACAATGGAAAATGTCTGCTGTGTATTAGACAGTAACCAAGGACCAACCCCAATCCCAATGTAGACGAATCCCTTTTTTGTGTCTGGCCCTTTAAATGCAAATGAGCTGCAGCTCCTGGCACAGTGGGCGGAGCCTCAAGAGTGTGGGTATTAGCAGCTCTGATCCACTCACGCAGACACATGCTAAAATGTCAGAAACTGTTCTGCCCTTTATGTTTAAACTGGAGTCAGACAAAGATGGAGAGACTAAGAAGAAGTGACAACATGTGCAACAGGACCTCTCTGAATGGTTAGTTGGTGAATTTATGTTGCTGATGTGGAGTTAACCATCTTCAATTAGAATATTCTGTAAGGATAATCTATAAATCGCTTGTATAAGAACTGTTGCACACAGAGTAACTACAACAGCTCATCCTCTTGATTGCGTGTTCCCGGGGCGGGATTTATGTGAATTTTAGGGTTAGTGTGATGTCGCTAACCCGGGAGAAAGCTTGTGTAGTTCCTACCAGCTGTTTGTTGTAGTCCTTTAAAAAACGATTTCTTTAAAAGCAAATATCTTCCTTTGTAATAAACCCTCACTTCCTAATTTAATCTTGTTACCCACCATATTTATTTTAAACATTTTATATATCCCTCCATACAGTAGCATATTTAGGTCCTACATGAATGCCCCTCGACAAGAGGTGGTCCTTCTGTGTCCAAAATTGATCAAAAATATCTTGGGACAATGTTTTCACACTGACAACTGTCATTGAATGACAGTTAGCGACTCTGTTTGTTTGTCCGAGTTTGCAACAGTAACTAAGGAGGCCAGGGCTTACCGTTGACCAATTCAATGATCAATTCGGAGTCAACCCTCTTACTAAATACAGTTGTCGATCCTAAACACAGACTATGTGAACGCACTGTAAAACAAGCCAATCGCACTGCTTAAAATCCTCATTTACATATAGACCAGAACCAAAAACCAATCCCTGACCTCTTAAAAGCACATCCTTTACAGTTAGAATAACTAGGACCATTTTACCGTGTTGACTAATCTACCCGTCCTCCAGAAGGCAGTGTATACTGCTAGCACACTCAGCCTTATTAGACATGCATGATGAGCTTAAAGCAGAAAGCATTCAGAGATTTATTCAAATCTATTTTTACCATCCAGGTCACATTTTAGCACTGAATAATACGCAGAGAAACATAAGGTGTGTGCGGCAGGGGACAGGGGAGGAGCTCTTTCCTGTGATCAGATGGAAAGGAAATTAAACTTAATGTCAATATTGTATGAATGGTAAACAAAAACACTTTTTGCCTGTGTATTAATGCATTCATGTGAAGTTTGATTATATTTAGAGCATGTTTTGTGAGTAAATTCTTCCCTCCTTCCGCAGACCGAGGCTGCTCTCATGTATGACGCAGTGTTCATGGTTGCCGTCGCGCACCAGCGGGCCACACAGATGACTGTGAGCTCCCTACAGTGCCACAGACACAAACCCTGGAGGTACGGCCCGCGCTTCATGAACTTGTTTAAAGAGGTGAGAATATTGTCCTTTATGTAGCAAAACACACTCAATTGAAATGAACTCGTAAACTTGATTTTAATTGTATGCGGTTTTAGATATTTTATTTTTAGCTTTACAAGAAACAGCGTTTTCAGATCATTCAAGTGATTACAATTAAATCAAGGTAAAATTATTTTAAAAAAAAAATCAAGGAATGTTTTCTTGCTGCTAAAACGCATTTACTAGCCTACCATTAAAAATTGTGGGGTTTAAAAGAAAAAAGTTATAGCGGCACAACTGTTTTCCACATTGATAATAATAATAATAAGAAATGTCTCATTAAATAAGCACATTAGAATGATTTCTGAAGTATCATGTGACACTGACTATGTTTACATGCAGCCAATAACCCATTCAAAACCAGGATATTAGCAATAACCCGGTCGCGAACGGCCATGTAAACATCGGCAAAAACCCGAATATGCTCATAATCCCGGATTTAAAAACCAGGATATTATACCTGGGTACCCCTTTTCTAACCCGAATTTTTGGTCATGTTAACGCGTATCGGCATATCCCCTTAGTGATTTGTGTTCTGCGCATGTTCTATAGAGGGAATGCGCATGGACGTCACCGTCGGCCGGAGTGCCTGCAGTTACTCACAGTGAGTGGCAAAAAGGTGGATTTGCAGTTATCATTATGTGTCAATATGCTGAATTTAGGTGTAAAACCATACCCATATATTTTGTATTGTTATATATATTAACAACTCATCAATTAAATATTTATCATTGCATATTCTGCATTATTGGATGTTGTTTTAATAAATACTGTCCAAAAAAAACACTATAAAGTTTTATGGCTGGACATATATAGGCTATATATAACACTGATATAAGTGATCACCCGGATTTAGACCTACCTGTATTGTATTTATATAAAGCGTTCACAGGCAAATTTGCTTTATGTTTAGGTCTATATTGCTTTTATTTCCCCAGTGTTCGAAATCAGGCAAACGTAAATGTCAGGCGACACGATTCTTGGCTGCATGTCAATATCCATGGATCACGATCTTTAGTAAGTTGTAAGGAACACTATATTGAGTCCAATATTTAGTTTAAATGGATGAAATGGTTAGTTTTAGTCGCATTTTCGCAGTTTCCCCTATTAAATCCAGTCACGCAGCAGATCTTTTGCCACTCAGTCATGCTGAGGGGGGTTGTTCCGGCGGGAAAGTGACGTCAATGCATTCCCTCTATTCGCATGGAATCTTTGTCTCATCTAGACGTTAACCGCGTTAACCGTTTCACGTCGGGATATTGCAATTCCATGTATACAGGAGAAACTCTCTCTGCTCAAGCATGTAAACCGGTTATTCCTAATGTTTCAGAAACCCGAATAGTGACCTTAACCCGACCATAACCTGAAAATTGGCTGCATGTAAACGTAGTCACTGATTACACTTTAAAATATATTTTGAAAAAGAAAGGTTGTTTTAAATTGTAAATATATTTCACTTTTTGTTTTTGATCAAAAGAGACTTCATTTAAAAAAGACTGTCTGACATCAATTTATCAGACAGTCTTTTTGTACTGTTGGAGACTTTAAACAACTTTCTTCTGTAGATTTTTGACCCGTAGGTTACATAAAAATATATTTGTAAATAAAAAAGATTCCGGGCAGGGGTGCCTGAAAATGGATACTAGTACTTTGATCTTTTTTTTAAGTCCCAGATCACTGCTGAATGCTCTCACCGCCTTTGAACCAAGGGGTCATAACACTTTTCCTTCATGTTTTAGTGTGTGGTGTGTGTCTATCCACTCTGAGAATTCAAAATCAATGCCTGTGATAACTCAAAATGGCTGTCTAGGGGAACGAAAGCTTGTTCTGAATAGGCCTTTCAGTGTCATTTTTAGATATGCTTTTTAGATATGCTTTCAATTCCACTTGCATAGTGACATAGTGGCAGTCTGAGTGTTCCTGGCTTTAGAATTGAAAGAGGCTTTTTGACTTTTTTTAAAAAACGAATAGTGCGACATTGCATTAGGTAAGGGGCGGCCCGGCATTGCTCAGCGATTCTGAGAGTGAATTTGTTTCCCTGTTTGAGTCTGCCATGTCAGTTTGTACTAAAATCCCTCGGTACTCAGTCTGCGTCTTATTCACCATTCAGGAATGCCAGAAAAAGTACAGGACTTAAAGCTGCCTGTCATTGATTTTGTGCTTTACATTTGGATTTGCAGACATCTGATTGGTTGACATGTCTTTAGATGGTTTTTGAAGAGATGTGTGGTTTCGGTGAGGGAAATATGGTTTAATTCGGTGGCACAAGTTAACAATGCGGCTAACATTGCTTACGACATTTTTAAAGCTGAAGTGTGTAATTTCTGCACCAATAGTGTCACCAAATGAAATTTGATACATAATGGCTGTTTTCAAACAGGCTTCTGGAACTTTTCTTCATCTTCCAGAAAAACAGGCCATCCCAAACTCATTTTATTGGTTGAATTTTGTCAATTCTGTCCTATAGAGTGTAACAGTGCCCGCCCACTATTTCAGCAGCCTTGGTTACGGAAGTATTTTTGCTCTAAATTTTTTCCATAGGGATTTTTAAAGTATTTGTTTAGAGTTATAAGCCATAAACCAAACCAACCAGCTATGAAGTGAATCACAACATAATAAGCATTGATTTTTAAGCAAAAACTAAAAAAAAAAAAACACAAAAGTAGAAGACTGTGTGCTAAATAGTGTTATTGTGGGAAATTAGAAATAAATGATTTCAAAGTCAAAAATAAAAGAAGGATAAAAGTATTGATTTAAAGAAGGTGATTATATATAGAAACAATGTTTTGTGTGTATTGTCTAAACACATAAATGATTAAGTAGTTTGAGAGCGTAGGAAGACGTCTTTCGCAGAGCGATTCTCTGATTGCTTGAGATTCCTTTGCAGAATCATGGGTATTGTAGTTTTTCACCAGAATTTCCACTACTGAAAATTATTGTTTAAAAAATAATTGAAATAATGTGGGCTGACGGCTATACCAAAGCAAATACCATCTAACAACCTCATAGCTTATAGTAGTTAATTACTGGTTTATAAATTATTGTTAAAAATCAATTCCTCTATGGCAGGCATGTCCATTCCTGCTCTTCAATGGCCACTGTCCTGCAGTGTTTAGCTCCAAACCCAATTAAACACACCTGAACCAGCGTATTATGGTCTTACTAGGCATACTAGAAACTTCCAAGCAATTGTGTTGAGGTTAGTTGGAAATATACTTTGCAGGACAGCGGCTACAAGGAGCAGGTCTGGACACTCATGCCCTCAGGACAAAAATAATGGGTTTCCAGTACTTTCGCCACCTTTTGTTGATCAAAAAAGCAGGTAGCTCCCACTCATCTATTTAATGTCATTCTATATACTGTAGATCAGTGGTTGATCCACCCCCAAACTCATGCTGTTTGCTTAGCCAGTGTTGCTCCCCAGAGCTACAGTGTTTACACTTTTGAGGGAAATGAACCTTTAAATGGCTTACTTACAGTCATTTCCACATGTTCAACTGGGAATGGAGAAAGTATTGAGCATCTGAAAAATTAAAACTTTAAGTGTGTGTAAGTGTCTAATTAGCACTTAGCACTTGGCTTTAAGTGTGTGTAAGTGTCTAATTAGGCTTGTTTTGAGTTGAGCATATGTAGAGTTAGTTTTCTGTTTAGGCCAACACCATGACGAACTGCTAATGAGTCCAGATGCTTTATTTTAACGAGCCATAAACTCTATATCGTAGCACCATTAAAGCCATAAAACACTGTTTTAAGAGGCCTCTCTACAGACGCTGAGCTAGAAAATTCAAAAATGTTGTAGGATACAAAAACACATCACTCTGTGAACTGCGTATGTGCTGTAGCCGTTGAAATTCTTCACTTTAACAGCAGAAGCAGCCATGCTGGAGAGCTTTTAATAGATTGCCAGGACAAATAAAAACCCTCTTTATTTCATTTATTCCTTTTCTCGCTTGTCCTGTCCATTTAAGTCATTTTCACTCACTTAAGTACTGTAATGGGAATTTTGGTGCAACTAATCAACTGTGACAGAAGGCTGAACAGCTATAAATGTATTTGTTTATGTTGACCCATTGAGCAGGATATGCTGAACAGTGCGGTTTTGCTCATGAGCTGCATTTTATGAGGAAATAGCGAATAGAAGGTATTACGTGCCATATCTTTTAAATTGTAGATAGCTCCTGTGCTGTAGCAAAAATAAATACTTAAGGAGCTTTGATTAAATTACATTGCATAGGACTTGGCAAAGTCATTCTGACAAAACGGCACTGCATACAATTACAATATAAGACCCACAGCTCTAGTGACACATTTAGGGGAGGTTTTCACAGTATTTATCCATGCTTGGGGGAAAATTGTAGGGTTGAAGTGAAAAATAAGTATCATTCTGTTATTTTCGGCACCAAAATGATTGTGGTTCCACCCTCTGCTTTCAAAACCAATAAGGAAAGTTAGTGTTGTCATTATCAAATTATGCAGTGCTTTTTTTTAAGTTATACTTTACAGTTACACAGAAACTTTATAAGATATGTACATCCTGGTCTTATCATTTTTGTTATTTCTTATTATCAACAGAACAATTTTACTAAATCAATAAATATTGTGAACATTTCAGAATTTCTTAGTATTTGGTTTATTCCAAAGTGCCAAACTTGCTTATTTGGTTGGTTAGTGGCCTAGAAATAGTGCAGAATCTGAAATATTTCTCATAATATTTCATTTCTTTTTGTTTTAAATGTCTCAAAATTCCTTGTCTCTTCTTTTATTTACAGGTTTGATCCTGTCTCTCAAAATCCTGATTTGGTGACCAAAAGCTTTTCTTTCTTTCTCACCCTGGAAAATAGAGACATTTAAAGTGACTAGTCAGTCGACCATTGTTCAGTGAACATGACTATAAAGGCACGTTCACACCATGGACTATAATGATAAAGTTATAGTTACAAAATTTGTTCTAAATATAAAAGAATTGTCCACAACACAACTATAACAATAATAGCACACAAAAACTATATCATTGGAATCACTTTCAGAATTAGGATGCAGTGCACCTCTTGTCTCCATTGGCTCTAATACAGTTCCCTGCGATGGTGGAAATGGTTCACATCGAGGTCAGAATCAAGTCTCAAGGTGTCCTGCTGAATAGTAAGCTGTATCCCCCTGAACAAGTATGGTGACATGTTGAAGGCCAGCTTCTTGTTATGAGATGTGCTCTGAGAAACACAGCAACCTTGCTAATAGAAGTGTTTTTTCCTGATATCCCTCCCACTTATCAAAGGGTTTGAGCTGATTGAATTCTCGGATTGCTTGCTCTCATTTTTTGCACAACAAAGCTAGCTGAAATGAAATGAAATGACGGTACACTAGCTTGATGTTCTTGCTTTTGGGAAAGTGTAAGGAAGTGTCTAGAATGTGTAGTGTAAGGAAGAGCACTCTTCATTTATTCAGAAACCTAAAGATTTTAAATTTTGCCTTAAACAGTTTATGTGTGAATTAAATGTATTTAAAAAAAATTGTTGTGATGGCCTGTGATAAAATGTAACAGTAAATGGAAAAGCTCTGTAAATTGCTAAAATCTATACAAAACATCCGCAAACACGAACACATCTTAAGATTATTAAAAATAGGTAATCTCGGGTAAGAAAGTTTGTATGAAAAATACACATTTTTCTAAACTTTGAACCTCTAAGATACACAAAATGAAAGTGTAAAATATACACTTGCACGTTTTAAATCATCCTCACTTTAATATTCCATTTTAATATAGAATATATGCAATTCTTCTCAACAGTATTTGTTTTAAATACTTTATTATAAATTATTACTTTTTAAATGAATACTTTAATTCAGGGTGGATGCACTACATTTATCATCAATGACAGTAAAGTAATTTATAATATGTAACAAAAGATTTAAAGTAAATCAAGGCTGCGCCCTCATTCTCGCTGAATCAAACGCAAGCACATTCGATTCGAGACGTTTTGGCTTCACTTTTGAGGGCTTGTGTGGCACCAGAGCCCGTCTAACGGAGAGCCTTGGCACTTCCTATTAGCCCCATTGTGTATCATCTTGGTCGCAGTTCCATTAGAATTCCACTGGAGGTGATCACGGGCGAGAGCAGAATGAATGGGAGTCTATGGGGCTAAACGGCTAAATGTGTCTCTTTCACCTGCTTGTCGTTAAATTAACATAGATTTTATTGTTGATTCCACAAGTTCAATATAGATTATAGGCCAAAAGTCAAATGAACGAGTACTTATGTCCTTTTGATTTCTTACAGGTTAGGCCATTGTTGGCCTGAACACGCTAGCATTCTGCTATTGTGTGACGTCATCACATTTTTGAACGGATTTTTAGAACAGATTAGTGAACTTAAAAATGCAATTTGAGTGTATTATATTAGCCCTCCCTTTTGAATGCAATTTTCAAATTACTTGACAAAAAATTACATCCTGAGAAAAGTGGATTTCTGGGAGTGAAACCCCATTGACTCCCATTCATTCTGCACTCGACAGCGAGCGCCCCCGCATGGACAGAGACGTGTTACTGCAGCCATTCCAGAACCCGGAAGTAACCAACCAGTGCCAATTCTCTTCAATTAGACATTCTCTGGGCTTGGTCCAGACCACAAGAAGCGGACAGGCAGAGAAAAGCCAGGGCTGGGTCTGCCACCTCCGAGGGCAGGGCTTGCAGGTTCACTACCTGGTCTCTAAAGGGTGTGGTTGGACCGTTGGGCACATATCTGGGCTGGGGTCTCAGGACAACTTGAGATTTAGGCGGTCAGAATTCTCAGGCACGATTCATCAACCGACAACGCTTGCAGGTCCCCTACCCTCTTGATAGAAGGCAGCGTCGTCATTAGCGCTGTCTTCAGTGACAAGATCTTTAGCTCTGCTGACTGCAGCGGTTCGAAGGGAGGTCTCTGCAGTAGTGATGTATGTCTCGAGACCACTTTAACGTGGTCTGGCCTTGTCACGGCCTTGACGGTCTTCGGTCTTGGTCTTGTCTAGGTCTCGCTGTCTAGACCGACATCAGCGTGGGTTTCCCTCGGGTACTCCTGTTTCCCCCATTATCCAAAAACATGCAGTATCGGTGAACTGGAGTGCCTAAATTGTCCGTAGATATTGAATGTGTGTGTTGTGTGGTTGAGGAAAGACTTGGCAACCTACCCTGAAAAAAAATCATTGCATATGGTGAAAAAATTGGACCCTATTATCTCCAAGAGTCGGATACAGCTGAAATGGTTTATGTATGAATGAATTAGAAATGCTACATTTAAATATTGCTGTTTTACTACATATCAGAGCAAGTGCTGTTTTTTTACAGTTATGTACTGTTTTATTCATCATTTAGGCAAACCTGAAGCACATGATCCAAGTGTTTCTGTTCAGACTCTGCATTGTACATTCAACTAAAATTTAATTGACCAGCAAAATGCTCTTGGGGGTTTTTGGGGTTTGCAGAAACACATTCCCTGTGGCTGCATAATATTCCATTACGTCTATGATTGAAAGACACAGCGGTAAAAACAATGTTGTGCATCATTCTCATTGTATATTGTTTTTGTGCCTCAGGCCCAGTGGGATGGTTTGACTGGACGGATAGTCCTTAACAAGACTGATGGTCTGCGGAAAGAGTTCAACTTAGACCTCATCAGCCTCAAGGAGGACGGCACGGCAAAGGTGAGTCAGCTCAGCTGGACCCTGAAGAGAGACTGCTGCTATCAGCAGAGTGAATGGAAACCTTGAGCCAAGTGTCTTAATGCATTTCATGTATGGATTAAATTAAACTGAATATGTTGTTTTGAAAGCAGACATATTTATTAGGCAGATCATTTTTTGTCCTTGTTGCTCTCATGTTGATTACACAACTCTTCGATTCTTTCTAAAAGCGAGTGGCTGATGGTGCATCACGACCTACTAAATTATGGACAAAGGTTTGTTCCAGTCTTGGTTTCATTCCATGAGTTTGTGATTAAGACCTGTGGAGAGCTTAGATATCCTTTCCTTCAGTAAACCAAGTGCCCTTTCATCGACTTTCCTCTCCCTGCAGAAATCCCTTCACTTCCTTATCGGAAAGAGATCGCTGCCAGTCACTTCAGCCAGAATGTCTTGCTGAGATGTATAATGTGTGCCAGTTTTAGTTATGAAAGTTAAATCACCTTCCTCAATATCCAGCAATGTAAAATACGAACTTTTTTCCACAATCCTTCGCGCCTCAGTAAGTAACGCACATCCATGAAAGCCTGCTCAGGCGTGTAGAAAATGTTCAAGCCACAGGCAGATATTTAGAGAGCAGCTCTAATCTACTTTCAAAGTTCATTTGAATAAGTCGCTCATTTCAGACTCATATGAGCTGTGTGACAAGTGCCATACATAAACATTGACTAGATTAGGCTTGTGTTAACAAAGGGTTTATCGAACTGAGAAAAGCAAGCCCTCCTTCAAGTGTTTTCAACTGCTGACATCCTGTTTTAAAGGAGTCATGTCATACTTTTCTCTTATGTTATTTTTTAAGATCCTGTATAATGTTAGTCAAATTGGTTTAATTAATTTTTTTAAGCTACTAACACTATCTCTCTGATCCTTAGAATTAGATGGGCTGCTTTTATTAAACATTATTTATTGAAGAATAAATTCTTGTTGATTTTTGAAACGCTTTTATCTCATAAGATCAGGGATTATTTGATTTCTATTACATATTTTTTAGTCTAAATAACTGAGCTATGCTGTCAGGTAACTGGGTAATACCTTTTTGTGACATAAAATATCTGTCTGTCTGTCTAGCTATCCAGCTATCTATCCAGCTATCTATCCATCATCATCTATCCATCCATCCATCCATCCATATCCATCTCATCCATCCATCCATTCGCAGCATCGATTGCAGTATTCATATCAAACTCAGGAGTAATGCATTTAAAATAATCATTGCCACAATATTATTTAATTCGTTGTATACAATAATTTAACAAAATTATCACTACAAACAAACAATACAAATATTAAACTAATAATTGAAAAGAACAATGACAATAATAAGTTATATAAAATCTTCCTAGGAGAAACTTCTTTCTGATTATTGTCAAAAAATTTCCATTTAAAAATACAACAATTTACCCTGATGAAATTGTGTCGTTTTTCTTTTATAGAAGCTGTGAAAAGTGTAAAGCACTCTGAGGCACCGAAATCTTCACATCTTTTCACATTTTCCATCTACTTATGCTTCTTGTGTTCATATTTCATACTTGAAGTCCATTAACCGGAATAGCAGTGGAGATAACAGAAAAGCTTCATAAATTGAAGAAATGTTGGAAAGAACTTGCTTCTGCTTCATTGACCGAGAGAAATACAGCAGTATAAACCTACTTGTCCTCATCTTGAAATATTCAAGATATTCAATATTCATACTGAATATTCTAGAGCTCTATGCATAGATACATATACAGTATATATATATTTGTTCATCAAGTTGAAGATTACTAAAGGCTCACAATTTCATTTCAAGATAACTATTTAACCTTCAGATATAATGCACAGAAGTCATTTGCAGCATTTATGGTGTGATGTTGCATCCATATCAACATGTCTGATAACCATCAATGCTTTCTCATACCTCCATCTTTATATGTTGTGTTTTTTATTTATGACAACATCAATTCAACATGACAAGCAAAAGTGGAAAGTAATGCACTTAAGATGATATATTTATGAGCTTCTATTTTATTGGACAGATGTGTAGCTCTAAAAAAATATCTGAAAAAAAATATTGGGAATATTATTATGTTATAATATAATGTTATTATATATTACATTAATGTTTTTTTTTCTATGTTTTAATAATTTATGTATACAATTCATTCATAATTTGTAGAGCTTCCATTAAATAGGAAAGCATTTTACTGGATTTTATTGAGCAGGGAAGGAGTGTTTTATAGTCAAAGGCATTCAGTGAATTAGGACTAGATTCTTTAATTTTCTTTTCTTTTTCCTTTCCTTTCCTGACCTATTTAATGAGTCTGCAGTGATGAAGTCTCTCCTTCTTTCACTGTAATTTCATGTGCTCAGAAACAGGGACTCATGTGCTTCATGCCTTGTCATTTCTATATTGTATTGTTAGATTGGTGTGTGGAACTCTAATACAGGCCTCAACCTGACTGAGGTAAAGGACAGTAAAAACATCACAGACTCTCTGGCTAACAGAACGCTTATCGTCACCACAATCCTGGTAAGAATCCAATCAGTTTTAGACAAGTTATAATTCCATGTTAAAAATTCTTTTCAGGGATCACAATTATTTTTAGTTGGTCAGATTTCTGTTTGCCTGTGAATAGTTTCACTGGCCCACCAAATTTTCCCATTTATTTTATTTGATTGTTTTTGGCAGCAATTACTGCTATAAATTCACTCAAACACTTTGCAAAATGACTAAATTCATCTCATCTGACCAGCTAACTTTGCCTCTGTGACATGACCTACATGTGAATTTATCTTGTGAACAGGAAAACCCCTACGTTATGTATAAGAAGTCTGACAAGGCGCTATATGGGAACGATCGCTTTGAAGGCTACTGTCTAGATCTGCTAAAGGAGCTCTCCAACATCCTGGGATTCACCTATGAGGTCAAGCTGGTTTCTGATGGCAAATATGGAGCTCAGAATGACAAAGGCGAATGGAACGGCATGGTTCGGGAACTAATCGATCATGTGAGTGATCTCCCACAAAGGGTATTTTTTATCATCTTTGTAGACAATTTTCTGCCTTTCCACCCTATTATATTTCAGGTTATATCGCACTATTTAGAGACTAAAACCAGACTGTCTTTGACAACTGATTAACCAAGATATTTCAGCTTGTAATGAATGCTTTTGTAACTTGGCTCCTCTCAGGCAATTTAGCCAAGGGGGTAATCCATCGACCGGAAGTTGAAGCCGGCTGGGTGCCGCCATCTTGTAGCAAAACTTCACTTGAGTTAGCATTTCCAATTCCATTGACTCCCATTCATTTTGGTGCCAATTTGACAGCGAATAACTTTACATCTGAGGCGTTTGAAGACTCCATTTGTCCGTTATTTATTTCTAAAAAAAACACCACAATTTATAAAATGCTCCATTAACTTGTAGCTTATGTTATGGCCCCATAGAAGCGTTTTTTTTTTTTTTTTTTTTTTTTTTTAAAGTAGGCTAATGATTGCGTCATAACCATGTGACTCTTTGTTGCACTGTAGAGAGATTACCGTATGGACAGGAGAAGAAGCTTGCGGGCAGTCGGGGAAACGTGGAGGCAAAATGACAAAATAATTAATCAGAATACCTAGCAAAAGTTTCTCTTTCTCTTAGCTCATGAACAGCTCCTATTCACACTCTTCGCCTCTGCAAGTTTTGGAAGGGCATGATTCAGATTTAGACGGGTTATTCGCATCACATCTACGTCGTCAAGCTCTATTTGAGTCTGCGCGTCAGGAACGGAAGTCCTAAAAAAATCACTAAAAATGGGCTTTGAATTGAATTGAATTGGAGTTCCAATGAGATGGCTCTCCCCACTTCTTATGCTGTCTATGAATTTAGCAGTGCTGAGAATTATTTTAAGTAGTCCAAAAGTTTTGATAGGAAGACTACAATTGTGTATTCAAAACATCAAGTTGCAGGTTCATTATAAGTACTTCTACTTTAATGAGAAATCAAATTGTTTTTTTTTTTTCAAGGGCATTTGTGTTTTCCTCTGGCTGTTTTATATCAATATTTTTTCTTAATACATTGCCAACCCCTAGTGTCTAAGAGCCTTTTTGCATCTCTAGTTCAAATAAACTTCATAAAACAGCAGGAAGCTTCTAACAGCCAGTCAGTTTTTACCAAAGCCCTGTTGTGGGATCCATCTCTGCAGGCGTCACTTGTTTTAATCTTAGTGATTGAACTAATAACTGCATCTATCTGTATTTATCTGCAACAGTACAAGTTCCCATCGCCTTGAATACCTCTTCTTGTCCCCTTAACCAGATAGCTGACCTAGCTGTGGCTCCGCTGACCATCACTTATGTCAGAGAGAAAGTTATCGACTTCTCCAAACCCTTCATGACCTTGGGCATCAGCATATTGTACCGAAAACCAAATGGCACCAATCCAGGTGTGTTCTCCTTCCTCAACCCCCTCACCCCGGATATCTGGATGTACGTGCTGCTGGCCTGTCTTGGAGTGAGCTGCGTGCTTTTTGTGATAGCCAGGTATGGATAAAACTTCTGCATTTTGGAAATATAGCAAAACAAATGTGCAGATTGGGTTTAAGATCTAGGAACACTGACCCAATTGTTCAAAAATGTCTTTCAGATGTTTTATAGTTTGACATAACATGAGGAGACACATTATCAGGCTGTCATTTGAAGAAAATGGCTGTTATCTGCAGCTCTTTGAAGCTTTCGAGAATTATTTTCACTCTCGACTTCAGTCTGATTTAAAATAGAAAGCTGTTTTGCAGATTGTGCCTACAGATATCAAGGTTTTTTTTTGTTTTTGTGGGGGTGCATTTAAAGCAGTGTATTTTCCTCATGTTATATCATTGCTCTTGTGAGATGCCAGAATCAAAATGCTGATTTGATCTTGAAACAGATCAATAAGTAATAAACACAGCACCCAGGCTTTATTATATCTCTGTCGGATTATAGATTAATGATGTAAAAATTTCAGTCATGCTTGTCCAGATTCACTTTTTCCCCGAATGCATAATGCATTTTCTCAGTCGGTAATGTTTTGTATTTTGTATGAGTGAGCATAAGGTTGCGTCTGTATTGAAACCCAGTTCATAATCCTTAGCCCTGGGCAACTGTCCACATCTACCTAAAAAGAATATCAAGAGAGCTATGCTACCTCATCAGAGCCAGATGATTGATTGCTTCAATTAAAATGCAAATGGTCAATAAAAACGCTGTCCAGTCAGACTCTGTTAATGGACATCTGGTGGGGTCTCAGTGTTAGTGTGGTTCATGTGCACTAGGTGACCTATTTGTTGTCTGCTGGAGCCCTTTTAAACTGTGATCTTGAAAATTGGCAGCTTTGTTAGCCAGACACACAGCAGTTTATAGAGTGAGCGTCTACACAGCGTGAGGCATGACTAATGAGTCTTGTGACATGTTCTGATCAGGCATCGATTCACCATGGGAGTTTTAGAAATGACCCAAATCATGAGTGGTAAAATGGAGGATGTGTCTTTCAGACGCTCTTGTGTAATCATAATGTGTGTCAAACTGAAATTTCTACCAATTGTTTGCAGCACTGTAAAAGTGTAAAACGTGAATGTGTAATTGCTACCAAATAGGGACTTTTATTGGTTTAATCTGGTTAATCTGGTCATCTTAAATACAAAAATAAGGGTTGTGTGTTGGTAAAAAAAATGTGTGCATTATACGAATTCGGCAATGAATTAATCATGGAAGACAAAAGCAATGAATAAGCATTACAACATGTTGACAAAATGTACTTTATGGAACTATTTAGTTTTATATTTTTACTAACAAATCTTATAATTGTAATAGTTAATTCATAAATTAATTATTTTAATTTTACACCCCTAAATTATTTTATAATAATTTAATAATTAAATAAAAAAATTATAATTAAATAATAATTTAATAATTTAAATTATTTTAAATTTACACCCCCTATAAATAATATTTTCTGTGAATTCTCACAGGAATAAAAATAGCTATTTAACATTAAATATGTTAAAATATAAATGAAGAAAAAAATCAATACAAAATTACAAGAACTTCAGAATTGAATGGATAATTTATATCAATTTATACAGAAGTTTCTTTTCCAATTCTCTTTTCGTTTTGCTAACTGGACAGATTAGAACGCTGAAAAGTTTTCCCATTAAAATGAGACGTTATTGATAGCCTGTTGGCAAAAAGAAAACATTTTTAGCTGTTCTTGCCAAACATGCAGCCTCTCAAACACAGTATTAGTACTCAGTCTTCTGTGTTGTAAAGTCTGCTTTCTTTGATTCTCGACAGGTTTACACCGTATGAATGGTATAACCCTCACCCCTGCAACCCCTCATCTGAAGTGGTTCAGAACAACTTCACACTCTTGAATAGTTTATGGTTTGGTGTCGCAGCTCTAATGCGTCAAGGTATGTTACACACAACACTGCAGAAGTTCTGCGTTGTTTTAGCTGAAAAAAAAAACACTGAAACAAGTTCCATTTATTTATATAAAGAAAAATGTCAAGCACTGTGGTTGCTCTGCTACATCTGTTTGAGCTTGAGGGTTATACATTCACCAAAAAATTACCTTGAGACCAATTGGTTGAAATGAATAGAATTTTTTTTTCCAGAAAAGAGAAAGCATTTTTATTTAACTTTTTTTTTTTTTTAGATTTCATTCAATTACATTCATACAGTAGGGCACATTTATAAGTCACAACCAGTAATGCAATAGATTTTTTTTCTTTCTTCCAAACTTTTAGCTTGGTTTCCTCTGGTGTAATAGATGCCAGTGAGAACAGTATGTAGGTTCTGCTACAGAAGGCATGAAACAAAATGGATGACCTGTCAGGTGTGCAGAAAAGTGTGAAACGCCAAGAGTCGTCTTTAATGAGCACAGGAGAACCAGACAAATCATCATCAGCATAGTCTGACCTCAAGTTACAGAGAGATTTCTTCTGAAATATTAGATAAATCTTATTTACATCAGACGGGCCATTCATCCCATGAATATTACAGAAAAGTGGAGTGCAGTTGCGGGCTTTTCATGTCACTGGTGGATTTTAGGGTATTCCATTATGGTTAAAGCAGGTCATATTTATACTATGCGAGAAAAAGTCCCTTAAATGAAAATTGACCCTATCTATTTTGTTAATGCATGTTAATAATCTTATAGTATATCTTATCCATCCACATACATTTTTTCCCGATCACAATATCTTCAGAAAAATATCTCTCTGATGACGTAAGCTGGACTTAATTAGACCAGATTTTGGGATATTTTATTACAAAATTCTTACATTTTGTACCTTTAATCAGCAAATAGCAGGTTCATTCTAATTCAATTCTAAGGGTTAGATAGAGATAGTGGGAAATGGTCATGTAAAACCAGATTAGATTTGTTGACACACAAAAAAAGCTTTGGCTATGATCAAAAAAACTGATAATTATTTACGACATGACCTATTTAATATGATCAACAGGCTTTTGAAACCCACACACATAGTGTTAATTGGGCTGATTTAGTCTGCATTCATCTTGTTTGTGTGTTGTGCATATGTGTTCATATTATTACCTACCACAGCTAAACCGACATGAGGTTACTGAAATAACCTTGTCATTTTTTTATCTCTTTAATTAAAGCATGCATGGTTTTACCAATTAGCCAACGGCAGAAAATGAGAACATAAAATCACAAAAAATATTTTTTGTCCTTATGTTGACGGAACAATATTTTAAGATATTTTTATTGTTTGGGTTTTCATCAGCTGTCTAGATGATTTTCCTCTTTATTTTCTTCAGTAAATAGATTGGTGTTCTTGTCTTACATTGTGATTATATCAGGGATATGATTGACAGTTGTGTCCTCCCCGTGCCATTTAAGAGTAATACATAGGTCAGTAGTTAGCATTTAGTCATGCTAATTATCTGAGATTAGCAGC
Organism: Hybognathus amarus; assembly: GCA_030378365.1. Classification (NCBI taxonomy): domain Eukaryota; kingdom Metazoa; phylum Chordata; class Actinopteri; order Cypriniformes; family Leuciscidae; genus Hybognathus; species Hybognathus amarus. Next base: position 565,259 of record JAQIUQ010001564.1, read on the forward strand.
ACAGCTTTTTTAAAGGAACAAACACACCTCATGGTGTCTGTCAATGCGCTGTTGCTCCCCAGGTGGCTAATGTAAAAGTGTTTGGTATCTTTCAAAAGGATTTATTTGCATGAACATTACTGAAAGGTCAAGATCATGCATTAGCCCTGCAAAAAAACAAAACTGCTGGTTTTTAGCCAATTTAACTTGCCAGACTAACTGACTAGCCCAACTAAAACCAAAACAAAATAGCCTGATCATCTTAAATACACTAAATTGGGTTGACCTGTTTTTTTTTTCTTTGGTGTTGTTTTTTCAGTTAGCTACACTAAAGCTAATAGCTAAAAGCTAAAGCTTCGACCATTTCGAAAATAATAAACATAGTGTTTACCTTTGCATTTAGCCATTTTTCTCCTTTTGAATTTGAAAGAAATATAGGTCATAATACATAACGCATTGGTTACCTATTGTATAACCTTGGTTCTCTCTAGAAGAGGGGACGAGTATTGCGTAACTTAGCTTACGCTACGGGAAAGCTTCCTCTTTTCGAGATATTGAACCCAAAAAATGATCCTTAACTTTTGTATTCGTTGTCAATGCAGTGCAGAAGCTAGCAGACCTGTATGAACGGGAGGAAGCGCTTCAGCGCGTTCAGAGAGTTTATGTGAAGGAGCTTCTCTTGGTCTGACCACCACCCATTCTGGTGGGCTTTAGGACGCGACAAGGGCGTCTAACAAAAATTAAGGATAATTTTTTGGCTTCAATATCTCAAAGATTCATCTTTCCCATAGCGTAAGCTAACTAAAGCAAGCAATACGAGAGAACCTTTTGCTTAGAGAACCATTATCCACTCTTTGCTCATGGCTGTACTACTTTAAAATACTACTTTTTGCAGACTGCTTTGGTGGGTAATTACTGTTGTTAGATATATTGCTTGGATCAAAGGTAATAATTTAGCAGGCAATTTTAAAGTTGCGCTCTACATGACAAGACATACAAATGCACACAGTACACACATGCATGAAAGACAATCACTGCGTCTTCAGTATCATATATTAGACTTCGATTCACTGGTCTGTCTTTCTAATTACAAAATGAACATATATGGGAGGATAACTTACTATAACTGATTATTACATCTTGATCACGAGGATAAAGTACAGTTCTTATGATGGTTTCATTTTTAGCGATCAGAAGCCCTGAATCATCCAGCCAGCCATAGTAAAAAAACGTAGTTAGATTTATCATTTAGCTGAAGGTTAAAAGCTAGAATCAGTGTGATGAGAGCAAACATAATATGAGCTTTTGATGAAAAAAAAAAAAAAAAAATTGGTTGTCACAGCGAGCTCATGGGGTCCTGGGTGACTCTCAGTCCCTTGGGTATGGGATTGTTTGAGGATGCTTGCTTGTGTATCAGGGTTGTTTTCTCAGAGACAGTGCTTTAAAATATCAGAAACCTTTAATAGTACAAACGTATTACAAAACAAATATTGCAAAATAGTTGATGAAATGGTGTGTAAACCACTTTTGTAATGTAATACTGATTCAGAGAGAGGCTGCATCTCTTTCACTCAAGCTTATTTACTTAAAACTGAGATGCATAAGCTCAGATCAATGAGGCCTAAGATCAATCAGTTACAAAAAGAAGTACAAAACCTGTCCTATTTAAAATAAAATAAGTTGATTACAAAGATTTAATCCAATATTTGGCAATAACATTGCATAGAATTAAAAGTGGATTTTTTGAGGCCAGATTTTTTCAGAAGGAAGAGAAAAAAACACCAAAATGATCTAACAGTTTTTGGGAAGTTGTTATACCCTGTGTGAGAAAAGTCAGTAAGTTTTAGTCCAACACAACATTAACAAGCATTTTTCAGGGAAAAAGTAAGTTAAGAATGTTTTGTGAATCCGTCCATTGGATTCACATTTCATTAAGTAGTTGGTGTCTGTGTAAACAAAGATAATAATTTATAGTGGATGTAAGAATCAGTTTCTGGCAGAGTAACTACAGGTGTCAAATGTGTTCATCTTTCTAATGTTATTACTTATTTAATTGAAAACCAACCAAACATTTTTTGTTAAATGTCATTTGTTTGTAAAGCTGTCTTTATTTAAATGTCATTGGTTATGAATTTTGTTATCTATTGCAATGACATTCAAACATTTTTCCAGCATGGCTTAAGTGTCCAAGTACTTTTGGGGCCAGTGTTTTGCTAAGCTTTTGTTTATTTCAGGATCTGAGCTGATGCCTAAAGCTCTGTCCACCAGAATCGTGGGAGGGATTTGGTGGTTCTTCACTTTAATCATCATATCTTCATACACGGCCAACCTGGCTGCTTTCCTCACAGTGGAGAGAATGGACTCCCCAATCGATTCGGCTCGACGTTTAGCCAAGCAGACTAGAATTGAATATGGTGCAGTGAGAGATGGCTCCACAATGACTTTCTTTAAGGTAACATGTTCTCATCTTGCATGCAGGATCGATGTGCCTTCACATACCGTTCACATAAAAGCTACTGAAATACTATAGGATCAGCCTGCCACAATCCAAACACTCAGCAAATTATCAATCTTACAAGAGGCTGCTGCACAGTTCAAGCTGCAGCTTTTAGCAGTAAGTTTATTGGATTTTCTGCTTGGAAGTAAAAAAAGGAGATCAATCCTGTGTGTCTGTCTCATGGTAAGATACAAACTAATAAAACGAATGCAGAGTCACACACAGATGAGTTTTGAGTTATGTTAACCAGAAAATTTCACATCCAATAAATGTCCCTTACTGAGAGGGGAATTCCATAAATAAATTGCACTAGATAATTGTGCCGCTTATTTGCACAGGATGTCTGCATTGTTTTAGTGCCATTCACAAATGAAATTATGCTAATCAGGTAGCAATGCAAACACAGTGCAAAATTTGTGCTAATGGAATTTGACAAAAATTCTGTTTGCATTCTCACCGAGAACAGTTTAATGGTGTTTTGTCCAAGTAAATGATTGCATATTGTGGATGTATTTTCACTATACTGTTCAAAAGGATGCATTTATTTAATTAAAAATTAATATTTATTCATTTAATTTTCTTCCGATGAAGCTTCCGATGAAGTGTACCATTTTTTGTTTCGTTTGATCAAACTTTGGCCGAGATACAGCCTCTTAGCCAATTTTGGGTGGACCTCGTTAAGTTTGCGACACCATAACTTTTGAACAAAGTTGAATAAAAAAAAATAGGAACAGTACTTTAATGTAATTCCTTTGACGGAACTTTAAGACTTTAAGAATATATTCATTACTCCAGTCTTCAGTGACACATGATCCTTCAGAAACATTTCTTATCAAAGAATGAAAAGTTGTGCTGGATAATTTTTTGTGGGAACTATTGGGACTATAGGAACGCTCCGATAAATCGGCCACAGATCGTTATTGGCCGATAATAAATTTCACGGAACAATCGCAATTTGGTGACGTAAAACCGTAAAAATTTGTCGCCAATGTGTATGTAAACGGTAAACAACAGAGGCTTCTGCGCCATCTTTCTGCTTTGTAACCTTGAGAAACATTAGTAAACCATAGTAAATTGCACATCTTTATTTAAAGCAGATTGCCTCGATTGAAACTAGCGTGCACACAACATAACGTAGTGCATATATCTTGAGAAAATACTCACGGAGTGACATTACATGCTACTTGGCTAAAGCTATAGACCTTATGCGGCCCGCCCTTTTCAGCGCTGCGCTTTCTGTATTCCAGTTTGTATTTCCAGAGCATGAAGGTAAGATTTTATGGATTTATGAACCGCTTGTTTTAAAATCTTCCCGGTCCTGATCAGAGCATCCCTTGAAACTAATTTTTAATGATTTTTTAATTAATATTTTTTTACATAAATGTCTTTACTATCAGTTCTGATCAATTTAATGCATCCTTGCTGAGTGCATTACAAGTGTTAGTAAATCTTACCACAAATAAATACTACAAGTACATTTTGGCATCTCAAAATAATGCACAATATGAAAATTGATACTCATTTTCAAACTTGATTATTAGTGTTTTTAAAAATGAACTTTACATATGCTTTGAATTACAGCATATGCACATGTATGAGCATGTACAAGTGAATGTAATAAATTAAATCAGATATAATAATATAATATCCAAGATAAATATTGGACGAAGGTTTATGCACTAAAATACTGTACATGCAGTATAAGACATCACAGAGTCCTTGCTAATACCTCAAGTGCACACATTCACAAATCCGCCTGAATCCTACTGAACTCTATTTACCTCCACCAATCCAGCCGTCTAAAATTCCAGTAATTCCAGTAATCCAGTGATCTATTTTATGAGTAGAATCCACACATGTGCACCATTCATCATTTAGAGAGAGAGAGAGAAAGACAAACGGCTTGCACAGAAGTGTGTACAGAGGCTGGCGAGGGCTTTATCCACTGATATTGAAGAGTATGATTACATCCGCGTGTATCTGGAAAAATAAAGACCTGTGCAGAACTAAGACAAATCGAATCAGCTGTGAGAGATTTAGCCCACAGCTGCCCCATTTCTCCCTGCTGTCCTCTAAAAACACTCAGACATTTTACAACTTGTCCCCTTTTGACTCGGCCTAATGAGAGATCGGGGCAAACTTATCAGACTTGAAAAGCCTATTCCAGTTGCTGATGAAAGATCTATTTCTAGAATGAAAAGAAATATCGATCCAGGTGGCGTGACTCATGACTTTAATGTCTTCAGTGCTTTTTGAAGGCTAAATCAACTCTTTGACATCTCTTTCAGAAATCAAAAATCTCAACGTACGAGAAGATGTGGGCGTTCATGAGCAGCAGGAAGAACACAGCCCTGGTGAAGAACAACAAGGAAGGGATTACAAGAGTCCTGACCACTGACTATGCCCTCCTCATGGAGTCCACCAGCATAGAGTACATCACACAGAGAAACTGCAACCTCACCCAGGTCGGAGGCCTGATCGACTCTAAGGGCTATGGAGTTGGCACGCCAATAGGTAATGGTGCCCCACATATTATCTGACAGGCTGTTGAGCCCTCTAACCATGACCTTACTTACCTCAGGCAATAAACGTGGCATGTTTTTCAATATGTACTGTCGAGAATTTATTATAAGAGGAAAGACACTACACAACCAGTTGAGTTTGAGTTGCTATGCTTAATTTAGTTCTGGCTTGATCATTTGCTGCATTCCATCCAAAGTGGGGAAATATTATTAAATTATATAAATTATTTAGTTTTAATATTCATATATTTCTTGTATATATCCCTATATTTTATATTTCTTGTATGTAGAAATGTATATGTAAAATATAAATGTAAAATTAAGTGTGTATATCTAAATTGAATATTTATTAATAATTGTAGATAAAATTCCATTGATTTTATATTAGGGCTGTCAAACGATTAATCGCGATTAATCGCATCCAAAATAAAAGTTTGTGTTTGCATAATATATGCACTGTGTATAATTATTTTGTTTATATATAAATACACACACATGCATGTATATTTAAGAAAAAAATAGTATTTATATATAAAATATTTATATTTATATATAATCTAAATTATATCTAAATCTATACACAGTATATAAATGAAAATATTTCTTAAATTTATAAAACCATGTGTGTGTATTTATAGATATAAAATAATTATACACAGTGCACCGACATATATTATGTAAACACAAACTTTTATTTTGGATGCGATTAATCGCGATTAATCATTTGACAACCCTACTTACATATATATATATATATATATATATATATATATATATAAATAATTTTGAACTTTTATTGCAGTTTACTTTAAAATAGGTATGTAACTATTGCACTTGTGTAGAACTCTTCTCTAAACTTAAGCAACTGTGGTTGTTTGCAGGCTCGCCCTACCGCGACAGGGTGACCATCGCCATCCTGCAGCTCCAGGAAGAGGGAAAGTTGCACATGATGAAGGAAAAATGGTGGCGAGGTAACGGATGCCCTGAGGAGGACAATAAAGAAGCCAGTGCCCTGGGTGTGGAGAACATCGGAGGAATCTTCATTGTGCTGGCCGCTGGTCTTGTGCTGTCCGTGTTTGTTGCCATCGGAGAGTTCATTTACAAGTCGCGCAAAAACAGCGATATTGAAGAGGTGAGTGGGAGGCTGGTAGAACGGCCCGCAGGGTCCGAATCTTACAGGAGCTAATTACCTCACCGCTGTCACAGCCGAAATGAGCCATGTAAACACAAATGACACACTTGCAGCAGCCCACTGGTCAGGAACCTGTCGCAGACTGAAAGCACATGCTGTTTGTCTTGCTTGTTTTGCATGTCATACACATAGTGTTTTGCCAAAGTACCAAAGTGACAAAAATTTCCTGATCTGGATGACAAAGTACTGCCATTCAACACAGTTTGGCAATTCAAGCAGTGTGATGTGAAGTGTAAAAGTTCATGCATTCATGCACAACAGCCATTAAATATGTCTGTAATGCATTGACATTTTAATTGCTTAATTGGATCTATAGATCAAATCCATATGGGATGTTTAACAAAAGTAAAGTCATTTGCACTCGTCAAATTTCAGTGATAACCAAACTCTGCTATTTAAAAAGTATTAAATATTAGATTTTCAGATTTGAAAAAGAAAGCCATCTGACAACTAGTCATTTTGATAAAATGACTATGTAATAATATGTAAATAATATGTAAATAAGTTTGGGGGAACATTTTTGCAAAGAAAATTGAATTGAATTTATTTAATTTAGAATGTAAAATATATTATAAATTAAATGTACACACATATATTGCTTTGTAAATATTAATTATTAAATTACGTGTATATATTGATCATTTATTTATTACTGCAGAATAAATTGTATTGAGTTTTATATGAAATGTATAAATACACATATTTCTATATAAAATATAAATATAAAATGATGTGTGTATTTATATTGATTATTTTATTAATTAATACAGATAACATTAACTTGAATATATACATTCTTTTATAATTACAAAAATGAAAATGAATGAAAAACAAAATGAACCGAATCAAAAAGCCCTAATTTAACTTAGTGTCACTCGAGTATGAAAGGTTAGCATCATACTAATGACAACATTTTGGTATCAGGATCGCAATGCTAATGTACATTTGTTAGCTGAATGCATATTTTAGCATGAATTTTATTTTAGTTGCTTGTGAATGTTGCTTATATTTTGTTATCATATTCATCATTTGCATGTTACTAATTTTGTCCTGCTTTTTGTCTTTCTGTTCTATTTTATCTATTTTATCATTGATCTGCATGCACAAGGCCTTCTGTTTCTTTTACGGAGTCCAATCCCGGCAGCTGCAAAGAAGCGATTCCATCTCCTCCACTGGCACGTCCTTATCAACAGATTTAGAGAGCGGGCGGCTCCTCGGGGATGACATATGTTCTTCGCGTTAGCCATACACTCGTATCTGTAAGGGCTGTGCGTTATTTAAAGAAATATAAACTCCTTTCCCTCATTTGCCCATCTACTGGTTACTTCCAAACCATCTGCCCAAACCCTTGACCTCAATCCAGCACCGATGCGGCTCAGAAATTTACTATGGTTTCAAAGAGAGGAAGAACACTTTCATTTTTTTGTTGCACACCCTGTCTGCGGACAGATAAGAAATGGAGTGCTCTCAGAAACTTTTATATACTGGCAGAAGCCATTCGAAGTTAGATTTTAAGTGCAAACTATCTACAATTGATGTCCAATATTCTCCCTCTCATTTTCTCAGGGCTTTCTCAAAAGATTGACCCACACAGTGAGGGTAATAATAATTATAATGAGGGTGTGCTATGGCCCACTGATTCTTGAGTACAGAGACAAAACAGGCTGCAATACAGAAAATAAGTTTTCAGTTAATCTAAAAGTTCCAGTGCCATTTACTCAATATTGGAGACTGTGAGATAGAAAAGGATGTGAAATATTTATAATTTTTGACCAATCTAGCATTCACTTTAATAAATGAGACTACATGAGAGAGGGTCAGTCAAACAGATATTACTGTGTGAACAAAATATAAATCATATTTTAATGTTCTAAATGCAGTACTTATTTGTATAGTTTTTCTTGCTGCAAACGGGACCTGAAAATTACATTTGAGCTGGCATTTCATGGTCTTTATATTCAGTATATTGGAGGGATGCACCAAAATTTGGCCTAACGAATATTTCTGAACCGGAACAGCTATTTTCAGTTTCAGGCTGAAATGGTTTTGGAGAGGTCAAAATCAGGTGCATTTTACTGTGTTCAGCATCTATTTTGTGCACACAACATGGATAAGCTATAAAAGTTAAACATGATGTCAGATGTGTGGACACTAGATTGGTAAGTTTTGTTAGATTTTGAAGAAATATACAGCTGAGTATCATCGGCATAACAGTGAAAGCTAATTCAATGTTTCCTAATGATATCTCCTAATGGTAGCATGTACAGAGTGAAAAGCAGCGGTTCCTAGTACTGAGCCTTGTGGTACACCATACTGAACTTGTGATCATTAAGACATCTCTTCATTTACTGCTACAAACTGATCAGATAGGTATGATTTTCAGATAGGTATGATTTTTGACTGTCAGATAGGTATGATTTTAACCATGCTAGTGCAATTCCATTATTGATAATGCAAAAAGTACATACAGAAACTAACAACTGGTAAAGTTGTAGTATATGTTTTGTGCTATCTCAAGAATCAGTGAACACCTGTATGTATGTATGTGTGTGTGTGTGTGTGTGTATATATATCAATATATATATATTAAATATATACATATGAAGAGTTCAGATGCAAAAGCCTCTAAGTGTCATTTGAAATTTTCTTCTAAAATGATCATTTTTATCAAGCTTGTATATTAAAGTTAAGTAATTTCACTTAAATGGCAATGAAGATTACCTATTAATTGTCATTTAAGTGAAATTACTGAACTTAAATATACAAGCTTGATAAAAATGGTCATTTTCAGAAGAAAATTTCAAATGGCATTTAGAGGCTTTTGCATCTGAACTCTTTATATATATATATAAAACACCTGACACTGAGCATACAGTCATGAAACACCAATATCAGTCTCTGGAATGTAATTAACTTTAGCTGTAGAAGAGAAAAGACATCGAGAGGAGAGTCGTCATTATGACTTGATTAAATATTGATGGACAAAAGAAAAGAAAGAACAATTAAAAAGTGTAAGATTACCGTCTGAAATTAGCCCACAGGATAACCGCAATCAGCTGGGAGCTAATTCCCCCTTTATCTGCCTCCCACATCCCAGCGGCATTTCTAGAGCTGTGGCCTTCATGCCTCCAACGTCTCATGACAGACAAGACCAGGACGTGCAGAATCACTCCGAATCTGCATTATCCTAATAGAAAATGGGCTAACCCACCCAGTCATGTCTATTGTGATTCTTTGCAAGTCAATCTCGTAAGAGTTTCATACCATGAAAGTCCCAACCCTATTCTCCACATCATATCATGTTGTTTTCAAGGCCCTGATATATTTCAAGTGATATCAAAGAACTGGTGTGACGTAATTTCGAACAAAATCAGGCCAAAACGAAGTTCGTTTGAAGTTCGTTACTGGAGTTTGAAACAGCTTTCCTAGCAAACTTTCTGGAAAAGTTAACTCCAGCCGGTAAACACCTTTATACCACCATTAGTTCAAGATGTGTGTGCTGAGGCTTCGCCTTACTGACATGGAAATCTTCTCCAAAATCGCCCCCATACCCTCAAGTATGGCCTTATTTGAGGGGACCATTTTTAGTGGTGTCCGAAACCATAGAGGATGTAATTGAGTGCACTCATTCTATCCAACATTGCACCGTAATAAAGAGTGTACAGCCAATGTACACTCAAAAGCTGTCTGAATTCGCTCATTCACTCCTTCAAGTGAACCGTATTATTGGACTAACATAAGGAATAGTGATTGAGGGTTTAGGGGTCGAGTTCTGATTCTTCCCAGTTCATTTCTTCTGTTCAGTCAATCAAGTTTAAACATACGAAGGTCTCTTCTTAAGTAGAAATTGAGGTTGTAGGTCTTATAGTAAGAGACACTCACCCTTTTTTATGTGTAATAATGTAAAGTTGTTAGTTTTAAAACAATCCATTGTATAAAGTGCTATATAAACCTGACGTGACTGGAATGCCGAGTTAGCTCTTGCAAACATCCACATCGCTATTATCAGATGCTTTCTTAACAGCTGTTTTCTCACCACTGTAATTTTTGTTGTGTTATGCTCGCAGCACATATTTACATATTTACATCCAAGCGCCACTCTCAGCAGTGTTGGCGTCGTCGGATGTTTGCTAACCGTATACTACTGAAAGGCTTTTCGAACGTCTTTTCACCCCTAAGCGAAGAACATAAAAGAACTTTGATGTGAATATGTCAGGGCCTGAAAATAGAAGCATAAACAATAGATGAAACATCTGTTTGCAGTGAAATTGACACTATATGCATCAAATCTAGTTGAATAGCTGAAGTGGATCTGTTAGATTGCGTGTTTGTGTGTGTATGTAAGTGTGCCTGCCTTTATGCATGTGTGTGTAGAGACTCACGCAAGCCCTCGTGTTCTTTTTTGACAGTGTGTCTCTTTCAGTGCTGTGATGGAAGACCTGGGCATATCCCTCAGGTGCCACAAGGCCTTGAGGAAGAGAGGCAGACAAAGAGGAAGAGCAGGCCTATCTGGAGTCTTATGTAACCCCAAACGCATTCTAGAGGAAAGAGACAATGGCCTAGATCCGGGGAGCAACTCTGCTTTTGACGTACAGTACATGTCCGTGAAATGAATATCTGAGGCTGTTTGATTTTTCTTTCATTGAAATTTGTTTATGTGCTTTTTAATCATGAATTTGCAAGTTTTTATACGGGTATTATGTGGATTGTGTTGGTTTTGTGTCAGCTACACAGATCTTGGTAATAGCTTGAGTGGAAAATGAAAGGAATCATTTTGAGATATTTATTAACGTACAAGCACATTGCATAAATCGGTAGCATTTTCTTGTGCTGTCCTTGATGAAATAAATAAAAGTGTTCATTTTACACAAACTTGAGGAATTTTATGTTCCAGTGGTTCTTTTTTTCGGTGACAGCAGGTTCTATTAATCGCATTGTTACATAACATGCTTCTGATGCGTGACGGTTCCAAAAGGGAATGTAAGGCATGGATGTTTCTCCATTACTTTTTTCCCATTTTGACCCTAACAATTCAAGACGTTCTGCCTGCTACACACAAACCGCCAGCCTCAGGGGACTGACCGAAGTATTCTCCCTCAAACTGAGGCACAATCAAGGCGAGTTCAAAGGTCAGCCTCTGCTTCAAAAAGCTACCTGCTCCATGACCCGGACAAATTACTCTCTGAAGATTAAATGCCTTTTCTTCAAAAATACATCAGATGTGTCTTAATGCATATCAGAAAATACGCTGAAAGATAAGACGCTCTGAGATGCAGGCGATTTTTTTTTTTTGCGCTACGGATGAATTTGCTCGAAACAACGTGTTCCCGAAAGTGTGTGTGTGTATAAATATATATACAGAAGTATTATATGCCTGGACATCTGGATATGCTGGTGTCCCATTCAAACCTATATAAATCAGGTTCTACATATGTAGGTCAGCCATGTCCGGACGAGAAAGACCTTGGAGAAATATAGACATGAAAGATGTTTTGTGGTGTTTGTGAGTCTGGACATGTGAGGGGAAGCTTGTGGGCTATTGGCAATTGTATAGAAATTGTAGCGCTTCAGAGAGACAGAGGGCCATTCACACTTCAGAAGAAAAGGACTGCTCTGAGCTGTTTGGGCCTGGCAGTTTGTTTCAAAGGCCTCAGACTTCACTGAACACATTGATGGCCATTGAAAACGACTTACATGGAGTCCTTGCTTTAAAAGCAGGAGCTATTATCATGTAGAAGTTTATTTTATTTGATTTAAACAGAGCCGGACAGTATTGGAGTACATTTACTTGAGTACAGTACTTAAGTACAATTTTGAGGGATCTGTACTTTACTCGAGTATCATTTTTGGGGAGTACTCATGACTTTACTTAAGTACATTTGAGAGGGAAATATTGTACTCTTTACTCCACTACATTTCTATTCATAACCGTAAGTAAAATGTAACTACTTAAAAAAAATGGAAATGAGAAAAATCTCGGAAACCCTCAATTTGTTGTTTCGCTCTCAAACGAATGTTATGTAACGGAGGCCAGCTAGTAGTTGCTGTGCAAGTAAACCTCACTCCCCTGATCTCAATAGGTGCTCTAGCGACAGACGCTAGCGGCTGCAGTCTTTAGCCTCCTTGTAAGTGCGACTGACTCTCATGCCGGAGACCTGGGTTCGAGGCCCGCTCGAGAGCGGGTCGAGTAGGACCCGGGTGGAAGGGTTACATTGGTGCCGTGACCCGGATGAGAGTGAGGTTAAGGGGAGTGAGTGTAACAGAGGCCAGCTAGTAGTTGCTGTGCAAGTAAACCTCACTCCCCTGATCTCAATAGGTGCTCTAGCGACAGACGCTAGCGGCTGCAGTCTTTAGCCTCCTTGTAAGTGCGACTAACTCTCATGCCGGAGACCCGGGTTCAGAGGCCCGCTCGGAGCAGGTCGAGTAGGACCCGGGTGGAAGGGTTACATTGATGCCGTGACCCGGATGAGAGTGAGGTTAAGGGGAGTGAGTGTAACAGAGGCCAGCTAGTAGTTGCTGTGCGAGTAAACCTCACTCCCCTGATCTCAATAGGCACTCTAGCGACAGATGTTGCTAAAAATACCACACTGCACCTATACGTAAATCAACATGGTAAAAAGGTAAATATATGACTTGATTTTACTTTAAATTCCTTTTACATTCTCCAAGGTATTGACATTAACATTTTTCATAACTCAATGTAGGACGTTTCTGTTCATAAATGTAAGCACTGTGGCAGTAGTATTGCAATATTTAGAAAATGTACTCTTGTACTCTTGATACTCAAGTACTTTTAAAAACACGTACTTCAGTACTTTTACTCAAGTAGACATCTGACTGTAATACTTTTACTTGTACTTGAGTAAAATTTAGCAAGGGGTATCTGTACTTTTACTCAAGTAATAAAGCTGTGTACTCTGTCCGCCTCTGGATTTAATTTACATTATTTACTCAACATAAGTGAAAATACATCTATTTATCTATCTGATGATTTACCTGTGTGTGTGTGTGTGTCTGTCTGTTTGTCTCTGTCTATCTATTAGATGATTTACCTGTCTGTTATTCCATTCGTCCGTCTGTCTGTCCAACAATCTGTCTACTTATATGCAGTGATGTAGTGGTGCCTGGAGAAGTGGGTATACTCTTAATTTAGGTCCCCAAGATTTGTTTAAGCGTCATAGCAAAGGATGAACGCTCTGTGTTATAAACAGTGACTTCTCACTATAATATCCCTGTTACTCCAAAACAGTTTGCTTCTGTATTTGGCGCTATCCCTAGTGGTGTTATTATGCTATTTAAGGGCCATAATAGTTTTTTGACAAGTCTTGATTTACCTCTCCCAGACCCGGCAGACACTTATGTAGGCAAGATATGTTTTAAATCGACACTAAAAAATAATAGAGGTATTCGTCTTCTTTTTCTCAATGATTGTGTTTCCACTCCTCATGTTGTTTCAAAATGGAATGCGTTAGTGGATGATATTTCATGGAAGAAGGTTTGGACTCTCCCTAACAAGTACCTATTGGTAATGGTAAATAAGGTCAAAAATATTATCCTGTCAAAACGTTCATAGTGTCAATATTTAAATTAAGTATAGATGTAAACTGTACTTTTTGTGATTCACAACCAGAGACTATCTTACATCTCTTTTGGCACTGTGATCATACCAGAAAACTTTGGCAAGATATTTGCCAATTTATTGTAAACCATATATATAAAGACTTTGTGCTTTGCTTTAAAGATGTGCTGTTTGGATTTTTCATTTTTGATAAGCAACATGAGAATATTATTTTGCTTGCAAAACATTTTATTCACAGTGTAAAACAATGAGAGTTACCCCCAATTTTTCTCACTTTCAAGAAGATTTATATCAGAACCTTATCTACCTCTTGTAACAAAAAGGCTACTAAAACTCTGAATGTATGCTCATTTTTTGATGTTTTTGTTTAAAAAAGATTTTTTTTCCTGTTTTAGTTATTGCTATTATTTTATTATTTATGTATTCATTTATTTGTTTATTTGTCTTTCTCGTTGAATTCCAATGTAATGTAATATGTATCATTCCTTGTACCTCTGGCTCTTGGTTATGTTTTAAAACTTGTCACTTTTGTATTATGTAATTAAATGTTTAATAATAATTTAAAAAAAGTTATAAACAGTGACATGCAAGACTACTAGTCTTGCATTAGTATTGAAAATGCAAGACTTTATATAATGAATACAATAGAACATATAGAATCACTAGTATTTTTGCGGTAAAGCCTGTTTTACTTTCTCGATGAATGCTCGATCAACACAACCACAAGCAGTGTTGTGCATGAACGCGTTCAATGAACGACGTTCACTGAACTCCTTCATATTTTCGCCGAACGCTGAACTGAACGAATCACTTTTCACACAATGAACGTGAGCAAGAGCGTCGCTCACTCTGTCAGGAATGAATGAGCAGCACGCCACGCGCAGTTCACGTTCACGCTCATTTGAAAAGTCAGGTTTTATCTCCAACCCCAGTTTTGAGTCGCCGAATCCATTTGTTTATAGATCAATGATTGAAAGTGTCTTAACTTATAATATTTGTAGCAGGGTATTTATATCCCTTGCTGTTATTGGTTGGTGTCACGCTTACCCTGCCTATCAGTTTTTTTTATTATTATTGACAAGAAGTAACATACAAAACTCTCGCAGGGGACAGAATGTACAAAAGGTATTAACCAAGCAGAAAACAACAACACAGAAAAATAAATTTAAAAAAAAAAAAAACAGAAGGGGCTGTACAAAATACACAAGTCAAAGGCAAAATAAAATCACATTTGGAGCGGTACACACAAGGGAGATAAATCAAAACAATAGTTTCCTGGATAGATCACTATACATTTTCCTTGCAATTCTAGTAGATTTTACATTTTTCAGTGAGGTAACAAACAATTTAAAATCATTTATAAACCAAACAAAGGAAGGCTTCTAAACACCTCCACTTACTGCAATGAATATATTTACCCATAAGAATGATCATATTCACTAAATCTGATACTGATGAATCTATATTATCCAGTGTTGGGGAGTAGTTAACTACAAGTAGCTTAGCAACTAACTTAACTAAATTTTTCAGTAGCTCAGTTGCTTTTTAAACAGTGTAGCTTTTCCAGTAGCTAACTACTTTATTCAGCAAGTAGCAGTGTAGCGCGAGCAAAAGCTACATTGCTACATGTGTGCGAATAGCGCGATGCGCGGATATTCTTCTTCTTTAGATTACAAACGTCATTGCCATTACCGCCACCTGTCGTTTAATCACGCATCTTGCGGCTACGGTTCACTGACCTATCAATCCCGAATGTAGCAGCGAGATGTTTAGCCCTTGCTGTGATTGGTTTGTGTCATCATGCCAAGTGAGCCTATCAGTGGCCAGTTTGGGGAGTATAAAAATGTGAGTGGTTTGCCAGGTATGCGTCACATGGGTCCTGCCCATTGTAAACTTCAGGTGGTGAGTAATGGTAAGTGTAGGGTTTGATGGAGATGTTTACTTTAGCATATTTGTGGCTAGCAGGAGAGCTTCTGGTTTTCTCTCTGGTGTGCACTGGCCCTTGCGATAGCTGGCAGGTTTAAAGACTTTTCTTGGTTAACGGGAGACTGAATTTCTTTTATGTTTTCAGTGTGTTCTCATAAGGGAGTGACGATGAGTGCTGCAAACCTGTGGTATGTATGATTTTAAGTTAATTTAGTTTGTTTTTAATTCTAAAGCCCTATTCGCATGGGATTAGTATTATCTGTGACCTGTAGTAATTTGTAATAATTGCGGAGTTTTGTTTGTGATCTTATGCTGGCGTTCATGTGCTATGGTAAATACCAAAAACCGACGTGGAAAATGCACATGAACACCCCCTCATGTGGTATTTTCCACTGGGCAACTCTATTTTTGATGGACGAGTTGCCGAGATGAGAATAACCTTTGATCTTTTCAAAATGGCGGAGAGCACCGTGAGAGTCGTGAATGGTAAAAATATATACTATTCATGATCTAGAAATTATTATACAGCATATTATTTACCTTTTGAGTTTTGATAAATCATTTTCTTGCTGTTGCAGATGACTTAAGCAATCTAAAATAGTTTTAGCTAAATAACAGGTCTGGATCTCCATCTTTTTACCACATTACGACAACAAAAGCACTTGAACGCAACACACTGGTAAATACCAGTTCACAAGTGGAAAATATCCTATTTTCCATAGCACGTGAACGCAGCATTAATCCCGTGCGAATCGGCCATGTCTGTAATTTGTAAAGTAAAAATTCCCCCGCAAATTACCTACTATATTTCGCCGAACACCGAGGTCCTGTGATAAATTAGTCCCGTGTGAATCGACATCTCTGTGATTTGGCCGGATCATATATACTTTTTTCAAGGTTTTTGTTTCATCTGCGCCGTTTTATCCGATCTTTCGCGGAGAATATAGGCTGAGTTGGAGTGTTTTGATAGTATTTTGGGTGCGGGATTATCGCTAGTACAACTATACAATTTGCAGAAAGAGAAAGCTATACCATCAAAAGAGCGAAAACAAAAAGAACGCTTAGATGGAATGACATGTTTAGCAGGATATGGTAAGGACAATTCTTCTGTTTATTATATACAGCTAGACATAATAAATACAAAACATTTCAAAGCTATAGCCTAATGACATCATATCCGGGAGAAAAGTCAGTAAATTCGAGTAAAATCACAGGCTTCGCTTATCCCATGCGAATGCGCCACACGAAATTCAGATGTGGGTGGGTAATATCAAATTTACACATGGTCCCCAGGTAATACTAATCCCGTACGAATAGGGCTAAAGTAAATGTTTTTTTTGTTGTTGTTGTTTTTTATCTTTGGCAGGTGTGACAATGTCCAAGGGTTCCTGTGATTTATTTGAGGGCAGGATTTAAACCTGCTAATGTGAATGCACTGCTGCTTTGCCTGGGTGAGTCTCAATTTAATGGCTCTTGTAGACATAACTTTATTTTTATTGTTTTGAGTTCTGTCTAAACTGAGTTAATTTTGTTTCTGAGTAAAAGTGTTTGTTGCTTTGGTTTATGAATATGTACTTTTGTTTTACAAGTGTAAAATCTTTTGTATGTGAGTAGTTTGTGTTTTCTTTTTTATTGGATCACTGAACGGGAGGGGTTGGCTGTGGTTATAATTTGATTTTGTGTATTTTCACGTAGTGTGGTTAATATATTTTTTTTTCACTGTGTTTGTGTGTGTGTATGTTGGATATTGAGTGTGGGGTGAAAATCCAAAGTGTCTCTGCCATCTTCCTCTTTGTTCAAGGGAAGGTCTTCAGAGCGACTGAAGAGAGCAAAATCATGTTCAGATGTTACCTTTGACCTTCATCCAAACAGACAAACTTATTTACAATCCAGGACAAACAGGTGAGCTGTGAATGACCCTTGGTTGAAGCTATCATCTTCAAATGCATTATGCAATATATGTGAGTTTGTTGGTGTCTTTGCAGTTAATTTCAGAGTTGTCTCCATGGATCCCAAATTTGTGCCTTTTGATCAAATATACAGTAAGACCAGATGTTTCACCATTTTGAGTGTTCTGACCATAAATGAAAAGCAAATTAAATGCAGGTTCTTTTAAGATGCAGAAATTTCAACTTCAATCACTGCTTTTAAATGTTTATTATTCCTGTCTGTCTTGCAGTACAGTCAGCTTGTGTTGAAGGTGAGTTTGAATGGAGCCAATGCCAGCTTTTTGCACTTTTCTTTCTTTGCAGATTTTCTCTGAGCTGTTAATTTGTTTTAATAGGACAAAGATAATAACCGGATTGGTCAGTGGACAAATGTTTCCTCAACGGAGCTGATATTGAACCCAGAGGCTCAGATGGGGATGTACACACTAAAGGCTTTTACTGCTGACCGAGAAGTCTCCCAAGTGTTTGAGGTGAAAAAATACGGTAAGTTGTTCTGTATGTGCAGTTCAATGACCGATCTGAGGCCTTAAACTAAAGCGCTTTGTTTCTGGTTTAGTTTTGCCCAAGTCTGATGTGACTAAACACACGCAGACCTACAGCGTTGCAGTTATGGGACTGAAAGTTGGGTCCTGTGCCAAGTGAATGATGCTTTATTTTCTTGTCTTGTGGTTGGTCAGTTCTTTATCTTGTTCTGATGTTTCCCAGATTGTCCGTTCCAGTTGTCTGTCAGCGTCGATATGGCTCCAGCAGTGCAGATTCTGGTCTACAGCATTCTTCCCGGTGAGAATTTAGTTGCTGCTAATGTGCCGTTTGACACCGATATGTATTTCCAGAACCATGTACTGTATGATGTGGCTTTTTTTTTTTTTTTTCAATTTGGGAATGTGGGTGTGTGTCCTACAGTGTGTTGGTCCTTGTTCCAGGTGTCTGCAGTTTTCTCCAGCTGTTCCTGCGGAGGGAAATGTTCTGATGGTTCCTGTTCAAGCAGGATCTCTGTGTTGCCTCAGTGCTGCAGATTCATTCATTAAAAACCAACACATTATGACTTTAGTCTTCTTTTTACGTCTTCTTTTTATGATCTGTGACGGACGGAAGTAAGATATTTTGTTCTGGAGGACTGGAGGCCGGAGGACTGGAGGCCGGAGGACTGGAGGCCGGAGGACTGGAGGCCGGAGGACTGGGAGGCCGGAGGACTGGAGGCCGGAGGACTGGAGGCCGGAGGACTGGAGGCCGGAGGACTGGAGGCCGGAGGACTGGAGGCCGGAGGACTGGAGGCCGGAGGACTGGAGGCCGGAGGACTGGAGGCCGGAGGACTGGAGGCCGAAGGACTGGAGGCCGGAGGACTGGGAGGCCGGAGGACTGGAGGCCGGAGGACTGGAGGCCGGAGGTAAAAAAAATATATTTTTTTTTAAAAATTAAATCCATCCATCCATCCATCCATCCATCCATCCATCCATCCATCCATCCATCCATCCATCCATCCATCCATCCATCCATCCATCCATCCATCCATCCATCCATCCATCCATCCATCCATCCATCCATCCATCCATCCATCCATCCATCCATCCATCCATCCATCCATCCATCCATCCATCCATCCATCCATCCATCCATCCATCCATCCATCCATCCATCCATCCATCCATCCATCCATCCATCCATCCATCCATCCATCCATCCATCCATCCATCCATCCATCCATCCATCCATCCATCCATCCATCCATCCATCCATCCATCCATCCATCCATCCATCCATCCATCCATCCATCCATCCATCCATCCATCCATCCATCCATCCATCCATCCATCCATCCATCCATCCATCCATCCATCCATCCATCCATCCATCCATCCATCCATCCATCCATCCATCCATCCATCCATCCATCCATCCATCCATCCATCCATCCATCCATCCAGTTTGAGGACCCATGGCGCCCGCCCTTGCTCCCCTTTCAGTGTGGCCTCGGGCGGGCGCCATGGTCCCCATGGCGCCCGCCCTTGCTCCCCTTTCAGTGTGGCCTCGGGCGGGCGCCACTGGTCCCCATGGCGCCCGCCCTTGCTCCCCTTTCAGTGTGGCCTCGGGCGGGCGCCATGGTCCCCACTGGCGCCCGCCCTTGCTCCCCTTTCAGTGTGGCCTCGGGCGGGCGCCATGGTCCCCATGGCGCCCGCCCTTGCTCCCCTTTCAGTGTGGCCTCGGGCCGGGCGCCATGGTCCCCATGGCGCCCGCCCTTGCTCCCCTTTCAGTGTGGCCTCGGGCGGGCGCCACTGGTCCCCATGGCGCCCGCCCTTGCTCCCCTTTCAGTGTGGCCTCGGGCGGGCGCCATGGTCCCCATGGCGCCCGCCCTTGCTCCCCTTTCAGTGTGGCCTCGGCGGGCGCCATGGTCCCCATGGCGCCCGCCCTTGCTCCCCTTTCAGTGTGGCCTCGGGCGGGCGCCATGGTCCCCATGGCGCCCGCCCTTGCTCCCCTTTCAGTGTGGCCTCGGGCGGGCGCCATGGTCCCCATGGCGCCCGCCCTTGCTCCCCTTTCAGTGTGGCCTCTGGCGGGCGCCATGGTCCCCATGGCGCCCGCCCTTGCTCCCCTTTCAGTGTGGCCTCGGGCGGGCGCCACTGGTCCCCATGGCGCCCGCCCTTGCTCCCCTTTCAGTGTGGCCTCGGGCGGGCGCCATGGTCCCCATGGCGCCCGCCCTTGCTCCCCTTTCAGTGTGGCCTCGGGCGGGCGCCATGGTCCCCACTGGCGCCCGCCCTTGCTCCCCTTTCAGTGTGGCCTCGGGCGGGCGCCATGGTCCCACTGGCGCCCGCCCCTTGCTCCCCTTTCAGTGTGGCCTCGGGCGGGCGCCATGGTCCCCATGGCGCCCGCCCTTGCTCCCCTTTCAGTGTGGCCTCGGGCGGGCGCCATGGTCCCCATGGCGCCCGCCCTTGCTCCCCTTTCAGTGTGGCCTCGGGCGGGCGCCATGGGCCCCATGGCGCCCGCCCTTGCTCCCCTTTCAGTGTGGCCTCGGGCGGGCGCCATGGCTCCCATGGCGCCCGCCCTTGCTCCCCTTTCAGTGTGGCCTCGGGCGGGCGCCATGGTCCCCATGGCGCCCGCCCTTGCTCCCCTTTCAGTGTGGCCTCGGGCGGGCGCCATGGTCCCCGAAATGGAAATCGGAGATATACATCTTGTTCGGCTTGAGCCAGGGATCGCAGTGATGCGAAAATCGTGATTCTAGCTCAAACGGTCTAGGAGTTATGCGCAATTTAGACTTTTCGATTCTTTACCGTCCCCCCAGGGGGCCATGTGGAGGAGTGGGAGGAGTTGGATCTGGATCCGACTCCTCCCATGTGGAGGAGTGGGAGGAGTTGGATCCTGGATCCAACTCCTCCCTGTGGATTTCATGTTCTGCACACCACTTTACCATGGAAGCTTGTTTCTTTTTTCTTGAAAATGGAAAAAAAATGTAAGCCCTCCAGTCTGCTTCTGTTTTAAAGTCCCTGTAAAGTCAAAATTAAGTATGTGTTCTGAGTTTGTCACACCACAGAAAAATGTGTTATTAGCCACCCAGCCAAATTTGAATGATAAAAAAGCCGACAAGTACATAAAATAAGCTATCAAAATCTTGAAAAAATGAGCAGTTACCTCTGTTCTCAAACGCTGTGGGCGTGTCCGCTGGCTGCGTGGAAGCCACGCCCACTCGCGTGAAAGCTGTCGACGGTGATATTAGCTGATACCAGAGCCCTGTTTAACGGTCTAATTGCACATTTCAGTACTTCACAGTTCTCAGGCTTTGTAATATGTTTTAGCAATACATATGTAATATTTATAATGTGTTTAGAACTTTTTTGTAGAATTGCCTTTATAGGGACTTTAAGTCTTATCTCTCTGATTCAGATACATAATTTTTATTTCATATGGGCCATTCTACGGAAATGTTCATTTTTCTGTCCCTAGCCTTTTACAGAAATACTTTAAAAATACTTTTTAGGCTTACAAGTTCTTTATATTTTAAAATGAAAATAATTGAATTGCCAATTGTAATATACATTTTAAGTTTCAAATGAGTTTAAAATCATTCAAAATTACAATGAAAATTCTGAAACTATGTTTCTCTCTGTCGACTATTTTAATATATTTTTCTTTGTGTTAGTCTCCTCCTGTTATGTCTTTCTGCAATACAAAAAAAATATAAAAAGGTTATTTCTTTTTCATTAATGCAAGAAAACACAATAACAATAAGGCAAAATCAAAGGGCAAAATCACATAAAATCCCTTAAAAAACGAACAGAGCACAACTCTGTAAGAATGAAGCAAATTAATTACAAGAAAGAAAGACAGAAAATTATGATATAAAAAGTCAAAATTATGACATGGAAGATTCAAAATTATGAAGTGAAAACAAATACGCTGCCATGCATGTGGAGGAGTGGCACTTTTGTGTCGCCTTGTGCGCTGCCATGTCACTGGGGACCATGGCAGGGCAAAAGGCGCGCTTTCGTCACTAGGTTTTGTTACTGAATGTGATTTTTTATTTAATTTTTTATTTATTTTATGTGACTGGAAATCCGTCCGTCCGGACTTAGCTGAAGGACACTAAAAAGCCGAAGAGAACCGTGGTGAAAGTCAGGGGGATGGCTGGCAGGAGGATTTTGGAGTGGCAGTGATTTGCAGCTGGTAATGGATGGTAAAGAGGTTCGTTGAGTAAGATAGTGGCCTATCTTAAGCATTAACAGATGAACGTGAACTAGTTCATTTTTAGATATGTGAACTTAGTTTCTTTAAAAAAATTAACTATGAACATGAACTAGTTCATATCATCTGTGTGAATTGAACTTCGAGCTAGTTCTTTTTAAGTATGAACTGGCACAACACTGACCACCACAGAAGCATATTTCGCCCATAGACTCATAGAATGTAATAGATTTCGCCTCAGATTCGCTAAATGGACGAGTAAAATACTGGCAACAATTTTTAATGGAAAATGGCTTGATATTTTCAATGTGGACATTTTTACAGCAAGGGTTAACAGTGCAGTTATTATCAATAAAAATGAACTGTTTTTTCCACCTCAATAAGCTCCAACTCCAACATGATCCTGCTCTCTTTCAGTCGCTATTGCTTGTAGTCAGTGTTGCCAGATCTCGCAAGACAAATAAGCAACCAAGCCGGTGAAAACAAGCCCAAAACAAGCGACAGCAAAAGCGCTTTTTTTTCTACGGAGCCCCCCTAGGTTTCGGGATGAGAAAAAAAAACTGTGTGCACGGTTTTACAATCTCTGGGGACGGATCGGATAGTTTTAAACTGTGAATGTCAATTTACATCCACGTGCACAGTTTTGTAAAACTGTGCACACGGTACAGTTTATTTTTCTTCTTTAATAAAGCTTGGCTGCCCATCTAGTGTTGGTACTGTGCCCAAATAAAATCTGACTGAGAGCTAATTTTTGAGATGTCAACCTAAAATTTAGAACTTCTTCAGATTTTTGGCTTACACTTTCTTGTAATTTTAGAGTAAAATATATTTTGCAATATATATATTTTATATAAAATAGAAATAATTATATTTTTACATTGTTCATTTTCATAAACTCAAACTTATAACTTCACTTTCATAATTTCATAATACTGCACTTCAAAAATAATTTGGCAAATGTCTTCTTTAAAACAAGATCAAATAGGTCTATATTCCAAAGCATTCTTGAATTACAACCATTTGAATAGTGATTTTCATGAAAAAAGGGGGAGTGACAGTTAAAGGGTTAACAGTTAAACGATATTAAATTAATATCTATATCTAAAATATCTAACATATAATTAATATATATAAAACTCTCCTACAGTCTAGTAGTCAGTATCAGTCGCGATGGTGCAGACTCGCAAGTATTTTCATTTTAACATCACTCACTGACGTTTAACTAACCAGAAAAAAAAGAAGAAAAAAAACAACGATTGCCCTGCTCTGCCTCTGATTGGCTAGTACTCGTTGCCATCTGGGTGAGAGCCAATTAGAAGCAGGATGTGGGTGGGAAAAAACTCTATGAATGGGGAAAGAGAGAGAGGGAACAGGCAAGACAAACTCCTACGTTTAAATAACATAGAAAATATCTGCTTTGCAACGAGCTGGGAGCAAGCCCAAATAAGCAACTACACTTTAGAAACAAGCCCAAAAAAACGCGACCCGCGACTCCCATTATTTACAAGCGACTTTACAGAAAAACAAGCCCAAAGTCGCTTAGAATAAGCGGACTTGGCAACACTGCTTGTAGTAACCTAGCCGCGAGGAATCTAAACACAGTGGAACATTAAAACCCTCCGCCGCCAACTAGCGTTTCAGAGCAGTACTGCAGAGCAACCAAGACCTGAACGCAGAAGTACTGTATAAATGCTCATGATGGCGTCACCTACGTGCGTAACCTACGCCGTACACTGACGGCGTACCCTCTGACTGCAGAAGTGTAAATTGGCCTTTAGGCAATGCTTCTTACAACTTTGCGATTATTTGTTTAAAAAAAATCTCAGCTCAGGTCCCGTTTGTGCATTAGCATTCAATCATGGTCACATCATGTCAGGTTTTCTTTACGAAAAGTCTGCGTACAAAACGAAAAACTTATTTGTAGGGTAATCTAGGTTACTCAAAGTTTACTGTTACTCTTAAAGTATACTTATAGTTTCCTTTTGTCTTTTTTAAATGCTTGATAGCCACTCGTTGCAGTCTTTGACATTTTGTTCTCCATCTTCTTCGCTTGTGTTTCATGGAATGTCAGACATGTTTAGAACAGTGAAGTAGCTTAAATAATGAACTTTAAGTTTCTTCAACTACTGAGTATTTTTATATTCAATATTTTTATATGCATTGTGACATTTATTGTGGAACTTTTTAACGACGGTTTTGATTTAGCTTGTTGATATTTTGCAGAAACAGATCTCATCAAGACACCCAAGGTCAAGAGACAAAAGTCAGAGGTTGTAGTGGGTTCTGTTATCTAACCTTTTTAGATATTCAGCATCCTGGTGAATTATTCCCTCAGTTTTGACCAAGGTGTTTCAGAAGATCAAGATATCCGTGTACAAAAACCAGACTATTAAAAAAGAAAAAAACTGTTCCTAACGCCCAAAATCATGGAAATGATGCTTATTTATAAAACACAGCAAACTATCGTGACTCACATACCTAGTGAATATCATCGTATCTCTGCACTGTGTAGTACATCAGTGATTAAGAGCTTTTATTCAAATCCACACAGATGGCATAATATTACTGTGCTGCTGAATGTGATGATGTTTACTGCCAGCTTGGGGTTTTTTTGTGTTTTTTTTTTTTTTTTTTTAGTATTTTTGATTAATTCTGGGATTCAGTTTAGACCGCCGTAATACTGTTTTCCCTGTCCCTAATCTGCTAACCTCATAAACTCTTAATCAAAACCTCCAAGCTGGTTTTTTTTTTCTATATTGTAATCTTGAATGAATGAGGTCACAGATTACGTGCATGTGCCATTCTTCCTGTCACTGTTGATCTTACCTGAAACTCTTCTCAGAACAGTGAGGGACTTAGAAAGAATGCAAATGTGTCCTTCTCTAATGACCACTTCTTTCTTTGATATCATCATAAGCTTCATGGGCACAACCTTGGCGCAAAGCATCAGTTGTCTTTTTGAAACAGACCACAGCATGAAATTTTACCCATCACAATTTACTCACCCTCATATCTGTCTAAACCTGTATAACTTTTTCATCTGAACTTTTTCAGATTACTAAGGAAGATTTTCCCATACAATAACTACAATTCCCTGTCCACTTTCATTGAAAAGAACAGCCTGGACGTTCTGCTAAACATCTTTCTGGTGTTCCACTGCGGAAACAAAGTCAAATCGGCAATGGTTCTTTTTTATTTATGTTATCATTATTTTGAAGGATGAACTGTAGGCTACTTAAAGATTCGATAGCCTATGCAAGAATTTTGTAATCAAATATCCAAAAATCACTTGCACAGTGATATATTTCCTGCAGTTGTGTACTTACAATATCTCAAAAGTCTCAAGATTTTTTAGTTCAGAAAAATTCCGATTTTAAATAAGTGTTGCCTGTCAAGTGTCCGCGCTATCCTCAGTTTCCGTCATAGGTTTTTATTTTTTTATTTATTTTTTATTGATAACATCTGGTACAAACATGAAAAACCATCAATATACAGTTAAGCGTTTGATTTTACCCCCTTGGTTTCCGTTCATACTGCCATAGCCATGACTTAACCTCTACGACAGACGTGGCAATCGACTGCGTAGCACGTAACGTTTAGCGGCACGCAGTTCTCTGTTTCTTTCAAACAGACCATGGCAAGCAGACTTTGGGACAAACAAGGACAACTAAAATGAGGCTCAATATCAGCGTGGCGTTCCTGACATGAAGAGCTCACGAGTTACGACTTGACAGCTTTAATAGACAGGTGAGCAAATGTACATAAAACAAATCAATGTTATATAACGTTAGCTCAACATGATGAAGTGTTGGAATATCAGTTTGTTATTCTAATCTTGATCTAGCTTCTTGCTAGTTTCGCATAGGAAACAAACTAACATGTAGTATAACATTATAACTTTCAACCCATATTTAAATGCCATTTAGAGTGATAGTGTAACGTTAGACCAAGCTGAAGCAACACTTCGTTGCCTCAACTTTTAATTTGTCTAGTAAACTGACTGAGTAATCCAGCACTTGCAGGTAGTTCTGTAGAATTAAATGTCCTTATTCCTTTATCCGCGGGACTTCGCGTGTGATATCTGTCTCTTTAGCGACCTGCTTCATACCACTGTAATGTTAAAAAACATTAATGTTAGCACTCATCCATAAACATTATTAGATCCATCAGCTTGACAGCAAGTCCCATCATTCATCTCATCACTGAGTCATAAACCTACGCCTTTGTTATTGATGGAAACTGCGCCCTCATGTGGCGAAGAATTCTTATTGTGCCTTAAAAAAAGATGCTATTTCACAATACTGTGTTTGAATATGGAAATACCAAAACGAATCCGTTTTCTGATGGTCCTTTCCTTTGTCATATGAAGATCAATTATGTCCGATGGCTGTCTGGGTGCACAAAGTGATGATCATGGCAGATTAACCCAAGGGAACAGACACACACAAAAACAACATACTGTTCTGTGGCTGACAGTCGGAAAGAATATCCATCAAAGTGATTGAAATGATGAAAAATGCCTCACAGCCTGTCATTTTCCCGTGCTCATTCTTAGTTCTGCGAGAACACACAATGTTATATGAAATAATTTCACGAATTTATCTTCAAGCTGTCCTTGTTCAGACTGAGCGTGTTGTACATATTACAGACGCTGTAATTATGATAGTTCATCAAGCATGAAGGGATGCAAATATGAAACTTTGTCTGGTTGGCGTCTGCCATCTGTTGGTACAAATGTATAACTGCAATTCTGCAAATAATGAAACTTATGTAAACTCGAGGATTGAAGTACTTACCTACTTGAAGTAGGCCTATCTGTAAATTTGTAAAGTTGATATTTTGATCATTTAATTGCAAATTTGCATGATGAGGACATTTTTTAAACATTTTAGTCAGAGTTTTGTTTTTATTCAGAAAATTATTGACATTTTAATGAATGAATGAGTGTTATTTTAGTATTTATATGCAATTATTGTATTTATTATTTTAAAATTAGTTTTAATTTTAGTTGACATTTTGTGCTGTTCTTTTGTCATTTTTATTAGTTTCTAGGGTATTCAAAATTTATATATTATATATTTTGTGATTTTTTGTAATTTTAGCACTTAAACGAAAATTAGAAATGTTGAAACTACTGGAATAAAATAACGTAGTTTACATTTATGTTATATATAATATATATATATTAGCTTTATTTCAATTAAATGATTTGTAATATTTTTATAATAGTTTTAAATAAAATACTGGATTAAATTATTATTTTTATTAACTCCCGAACCCGGTTTTGTAAACTCTGATGTACAGTTGCTCATCCTTTAGACACTGTGAAGCATTAAAACATTAGTAAATAAACAAGCTAACAAAGGAAACCACGTCTATTTCAAATATACACATTTTTATAATTTATTAACCTTTCAGTTTCTTAAGAGAGAATAATTTGGTCCCAAGCAAGATGTTAGAGCACAATAATCAAAATAGAATTACATTAAAAAAAAATATATATATATATATATATATATATATATATATATATATATATATATATATATATATATATATATATATATATATATATATATATATATGTTTTGCTTACAAATGACCGTTGGATTTTGGACCTGATGGAAAAAAAGTTCAATTACATAAAATCAGTATTAGTGAAACTACAGAAAGTGCGGTTCTGAACACCTGAGAGTGTGATCCCAGATTCACTAGTCTCTTATCTAAAGTTTCCAGACTTAAGAGTGGCACAGTTTCAGCAAAAACAGACAACAGCACAAAAATAGTCCAATAGTATTATGTCCCCTGAGATGAAGAAAAGTTTTTATTGGTGAGGTTTGTTGTGTTGTGAGTCCAAAAATGATCCAGGCTGATTCTATGGATGTGAGGATGTTCAGGGACATGTGTTAGTTAAAGGAATACTTCATTGAACACTGACCAATACAAACTTAATGCTAATGCTTAAAGGGTTTGAGTAAAAAAAAAAAAAAAAGTGTATCTATATACACACACAAGACGTACGACCTACAATCAGTCGAGGACAGTAGTGATATCACGTTTGTTAAATGCATCTTTATTGAGAGAGTATAAGATGTAAAAAATCCTTCCGTAATTTTCTGTGGTCCTTCCTTCAACCAACACATCTAATTTTGCTGTTTGTTTGTTTCATGCTTGCTGATGAGAAGATCTGTGCTGAGTTTCACCATTGAACGACATTCACTTTTGTCAACAGCCGAGGCGTCGGGTGGACAGGTTTGCGACTGAGCTTCTACGACCCCCAGAGGTAACAGGTTCTTTGAGCTTGATCGTGCTACGGTGTTTTCCATTGAGGAATGAACTGTTGGTTTGGCTCCAGAGCAACAGGTGTGCGTGGAAAGGTCTGAAGCCTGGGCCGTGTGTGAGTTCGGGGAGGAGCACAGGAAAGCAGACAGAGGGCAGTCCGGAGAGGAATATTTGGCCAGCACCTGTAGCTGCTCAGGTTTGAGGGAGGCTTCAGCACAGACCCTCTCGTACAGGCCTGAGTAACTCTGCCAGGTCTTCATCTTCATCTGATTCAGCTTTATCCTTTCTACTGTAAGCTTCTCTCGCTCGCTCCTCTGCAGAGACCAAAAACAAAAAGATATATCCATTAAAAATAATGCATGATTTATCTATCTGAATTGCAGATACAATTTCACTGGATTGCACTTTTTTTTTTAATATTGTGATGCATATTTGTCAGTCATACATACATGAAACATTGATCTTAATTACTGTCATATATTCAAAAAACATTTATTCAAATATGTCTTAGAATCAGCATAAAAATATTGTGAAATCAATTATTTATTCAGTTAAAATAAAGCTGTGGCACAAGCAATATTCAGGTAGGTAAAACGTATGAAATTGAAGCAAATTGGATTTATTGGTGATCTATATATACCTGGTTATCCATTCTGTTCAGTTTATAACAGTCAGTGTATTAGTACTAATATTACTAGTATTAATTGTACCTGCTTCATGTACGACTGACAAATATTCATAACAGTCATTAGTCTGTTCATGTTAAAACTGTGTAATCCTAATGGTTGGATTTCCCAATCTCACAAAAACCTCTGAAGGTCATATTTAACCCAAAATCTAATACTAATAAATCAGATTTTTCTTAAAGAAAAAAAAATTATATATATATTTATATATTAATCAATCATATTTTAGCAACTTCCACCCATAAATTATCATTACCATAAATAATAAATACAATTCTACTTATCAATATTTATACATTATCATTGTATTATCATTTTATTTTATTTTGTATTTTTAACTAATGAAACCCACAATTTAAAATATATACTGTATATATATTATCTTATAAAACCCTGTTAATTATTTTTTTATTAAAACCCTGCAGCTTTTTTCCTCTTTGGCGCCATCTCTGTTTGAAATCTGCAATTGCAGTCATTTGCGGAATTATTCGTAATTCGTATGAATAACATAAGAAATTTAACCGGAAAATGTTATCTGGACTAGTAAGAAACATCCACTTTTGTTCTGGTTCTGACATTGCAGTAAATCGCACTGATTAAATCTATAAATCGCTTATAAGTTATCATATCACGAAAAACCATGTAAATTATACTTTGTTCTCAAATTGTTATTGTTACCAACGCTCAGCATTGCGTGACTACATGTAATGTCCTTCTGATATGTATCCTTGTTTTCAAATGGGCCAGTTGCAGTCTAATTTTTAGACTAAGTATTTTGCATTTTACAGCGGGTGAATTTGTTGTCACTGGTGATTGTCGTTTGAACCTTTCTGGATCCGCCATCAAATTGAAAAGGCTATAAATGTCCACCTCCAGCATCCTCACGTAATATAGCCGACTAGCCGAGACTCCTTCTTTATGTGGACAGATGTGACGTAATGACGCAAAGACATGCTCGAATCTCCGCAGAAATCCACAAGTACCACTGGAGTTAAAAACATTATTACAAGCTTACCGCTTTGAATCGAGCTACGGCAAGCAGACAGTTTTGAACTCTGGCTGGTTATGTATTTGCTCAAATATGTATTTTGGATCATTTTTAACCCGTAAAAAGCCACGGACTGCAGCTTTTATAACAATAAAGTCTCAAATTTTTCTTTTTTGATTTTGGGGTGAAATGTGATCACATTTTTGTGAAATTCACTTTCATCCTTATGAGGTATTTGAGGTGCTAGTGTACAGTTATGACCTTTGAGCCATTAGTGATTACTTTGGATACACACCAGTTTCTCCAATTTCACACTCCAGGTTGTGTATGCAGTCAAGTTTCCGCTTGCGGCAGCGACGGGCTGCAATCCGGTTTTTGCTTCGCCTGCGGATGTCATGCACAACATCGAGCTGTTCCCGTGTCAAGCACTGCTGCTTCAGCATCTGCTGGAAGTCATTCCTGCTCAGAGACACGATCTGATCCACAGAGAGCGGCAGCGCCATCTGGAGTGAAAGAACAGAAATGCTTCACAACTGTGGTCAACTTGTCAACTAAACAAATATGTCAGATTCCAGGTCAGTTTATATTTTAAACACTATATTTTAAATTTTCTCGATATTTAGAGAGTAAAAGACTGGGTTAGAGATTAAAAGAATGGGTTAATGCTTTCATTAAGGTCCTCATTCAGGACGTTTGTGGACTTTTGACTTCACTGCAAGTCTGACTAGTCATTATCAGGTGTGCAAAGTAGGTACATTCCAGCCTGCTCAAAAGGCACAGAACAGGGCAAAGTCTAACAAGCATTAACAAATAGAAGAACTCTTACCACAGGTGCCAGGTTTTTGCTTAGTATGGAAGCTTGTTTCAGACACAAAAAAGGTAATTGGGACTTTCGTCTCACAATTCAGACTTTTTTATAACGCCGGTTATAAAGTCAGAATTGCGAGATATACACTCGCAACTGCGAGAAGGAAGTTGGAATTGTGAGATAAAAAGTTGCAATTATCTTTTAAAATGTTTTATTCTGTAGTGGAAACAAGCTTTCATAGCTTACTGCTCCACCACCAAATGTTTTTTCTTTTTCTTTTTTGCTTGGCCAATATTTTTCTAATATTGATCAATTGCAAGTATGCTGACAAATGGCACCATTTGAAGGGTCTCTAAAGAAAATCACCCAACAATGCTGTGAAGTACTGTAACTAATGGCATGTATGGCTGGCTAATTATTCAACATAAAAATAATAATAACAGCAACTCATACTCAAGTAAGAAATGCAAAAAATTAAATAATTTGCTATTATTAATATAATGACATTAATAATAATAATTAATTAATTAATTATATCAATATTAATCATTATTTTTAATCAATAATATTATCATTATATTATTAAAATGTTTTTAATAACAACAACAAAATATTTATCATTATTAAATTAAAAATATAATTCTATTTTCATAAAATATTTATAATGTTCATCATATGCATTTTAATAAAGCAATAGATTAATCTCTATTCATGTTCCACCTATAAAGTACATCTGACGTTTTTTTTTTTTTTTTTTTTTGGCCATTTTATTATCCATCAGGATTATTAGAAGTTATCACTTAATGTAATACACACCTCTCCTCAATAAACTGCACAAATTGAGATAAGGGTTTGTTCGGATCAATGAAGCACCTCTCTGCACCAGCGCTTTTCCACTGCTGGTATACGGCTCAGTACGGTTTGGCGCGGCACAGTACGGCTCTGTTTTCCACTGCGTGGTATGGGTCAGTTTGCTTTAGCTCGGTTTGCTTTTCCACTGCAGTTAGTACCGCTTCAAAGTGGGTGGGATTATAGACTTATCGTTATAGTTTATCCGCTCCTCAGCAACCAACGAGAATAACGTCTGCACTTCTAGTGGGTTTGATGTCTCAAATACAATAACGCGACACAATAAGTGATGATTCTGTCTGACCAATCAGTGATCTACAGTGTTTTCACGTCACAATTTATTATTGGTAAGGTATGCTTGGAACCTCAATAGAGGTGGTACCATTTAAAGTGAGCCGAAGCGAGGCATACCATACCATGCAGTGGAAAAGCACCACAAAGTGAGTCGTGCCGTAGCGCGTACCATGCAGTGGAAAGCGCCACAAAGTGAGTCTGTACCAAGCCGAGCCGATACCGTACCATGCAATGAAAAAGCACCAAAAAGTCAGTCGTACCAAGCCGAGCGTAACTGTACCATGTGTAACGGAGGCCAGCTAGTAGTTGCTGTGCGAGTAAACCTATATAGGCGCTTCTAGTGACAGATGCTAGAGGCTGCAGTCTTTAGCCTCCTTGTTTCAGCGCCAGACTCTCATGCCGGAGACCCGGGTTCGAGGCCCGCTCGGAGTGGGTCGAGTTGGACCCGGGTGTAAGGGATTACATTGGTGCCATGACCCGGATGAGAGTGAGGTTTAGGGGGTGAGTGTAACGGAGGCCAGCTAGTAGTTGCTGTGCGTGTAAACCTCACACCCCGATCTCAAAACTGCCACAAAGTGAGTCGTACCGAGCCGAGCCGTACCTGTGCACTGAAAAAGCGCCAAAAAGTGAGTCGTACCGAGCAGAGCGTTACTGTACCATGCAGTGGAAAGCGCCACAAAGTGAGTCGTACCGAGCTCGAGCCGTACCGTGCAATAAAAAAGCGCCAAAAGTGAGTCGTCACTTGAGCTGAGCGTTACTGTACCATGCAGTGGAAAGCGTCACAAAGTGAGTTCGACACCAAGCCGAGCCGTACCGTGCAATAAAAAGCGCCAGAAGTGAGTTCGATCCGAGCAGAGCGTATACCTGTACCATGCAGTGGAAAGCGCCACAAAGTGAGTTCGCACTGAGCCGAGCCGTACCGTGTAATAAAAAGCGCCAAAAGTGAGCTCGGTATCCAGCTGAGCCGTTACTGTACTATGCTGTGGAAAAGTGCCACAAAGTAAGTTCGCACCAAGCTCAAGTCCATATCGTACCATGCAGTTGAAAAGCACCAAAGCGTGCCGTACCGAACTATTATGTACCATGCAGTGGAAAAGCGCCAAATTAAACACAACCAGTCCTCACCTCACACACTTGTTCACTGCTGTAAGGCTCACTGTCCCCCTCTGTGTCAAAACTATCAGAGTCCTCCCCTGATTGGTTGGAGGGTAAGTACGGACTGCCCTGGGACGTGGATCCCCCTCTCCATCTCGTGTAGTTGAGCACCCACTGCGCCAAAGCTCTGCATAAATGGACACTCTAATGCTCTGGAATCCAGGTACCAACTTTTCAGACAATTCTGAGGGTTTCTCCTACTGAAGCCCAGACCAGAGGGAGACGCTGACAAGAATCCGGCCAGAATGTAAGCTGCTTGGCCACCTCGATTTCCTCTGTGCTCCTCTGTTCATTGCTTTGGTCATCTCTGAGTCTCCATGTATGTTTCTCTCAGCATCATCTATTCCTGAGCGAGGGACATTCCCCGTTATAGACAAGTCTCCTGAGTCACAAATGGAATGTGCCGACTCGTTGCAGGTTGGAAAGGATGGCTGGTCAGTGCAAGGATCAGGATTCAGAGGACACAATTCAGGAGAATCTTCATCTTCATCTTCACTTCTTTTATTGCATGAAAATATATCCTTGCAGTCTCCATTGCTTGAGCACGGAAGGCAGTCTAAAGGACATTCATCATCTGTCTTGTCAAGGGACATGGGTGTTTGAGTCGCAGACATCCAGACAGGGTCGCTCCTTCCCACAAGCGATCTGAAACTTCCGGTATTTCCGGGCACAGGAAGGAGTAATCTGTGTCTTTCCCACTGTAACAGCTTTTTGCGACATCTCTCGATGGCCATTCAACTGAGGGCAAGATGGCTCTTTGGTCTTCAAGCTGAGGCTGTGAGGGTTGAAGAACTGATTTATCTTCATCAATAGCATCATCCTTGTTAATCGAGCTCAATTCAGCCCCTCTGAGATTTGCAGCATTTGGTTTTACAGCACTTCTTCTGGACTTTTGATGTGCTTCTGCTGCTGTCAAAGAACTTGGGGAGAAGGAAGTCAATAGCAGGCTTTGTCCAAGTTCTCTGAAACCAAGAACTGAAGCACAGTTACGAATTTCCAGCACGTTCTCTTTGGTAAAGATGAGTTTTGAGGAGTAGGCAAAATCCAGCAAGGGTTCAAACCCCTCTGAGGTAACCTTAAGATGGAAAAAAACAAGATTTTAAATCAAATGCATCTAAAATCTGCCTTTTCATTCCATCACACCTCATATAAACACTGAAAAATTTAATATTTCTGCCACAACGTTGAGCCAAAGATCACACTTCCTCCTTGAGCAATTAAGACCTTTAATTATGTTGTTACCTCATCAGGAAGGTTGATGACAATCCCTTCATGTGTTTGACTGGACACACGGGCGCTGAAGTAATCACTGCAGGATGCCAGAACTGCCGAGTGGGCCCGGAAGCTCTGGGACTCTGCCACAATAGTCACATCACACAGAAGGTCTTTTCTTCCTCTGCTCATTCAGACATTGCAGAACGAAGGAACTGTGCACAGATGACTGGAAGGTGAACTTAAACAGCTTCCAAGCTTTCCATCGACATGTTGACCTCTATGGTTAAAACATAAAGAATAGATTTACATGTGCTCAATTCAAGGAAACTGTTAAGTGTATACTAAAATGATTTCGCAACATGACAAATAGACGGAGAACTCAATCATTTGGCATATAAATCAGGCATCACACAGTTTGACCAATGGATTTCAATAACGATTTTCTTAATTCATTTTATGGATGTTGCATATATATATATATATAAATATATATATATATATATATATATATATATATATTTATGAAGAGTTCAGATGCAAAAGCCTCTACACAGCTTGTATGATTTAAGTTGAAGTAATTACACTTAAATGACAATTAATAGGTAATCTTCATTGCCATTTAAGTGAAATTACTGAACTTAAATATACAAGCTTGATAAAAATGGTCATTTTAGAAGAAAATTTCAAATGGCATTTAGAGGCTTTTGCATCTGAACTCTTCATATATTCTCTAAAGAGAAGATTTTCATGTTGAGAACACAATTTAAAATCCACTGTGAATTTTATACACCTTATAGTGTGCAACAATTGCCCATCCACTTTTTTAGTGAATTTGGTTCCAGAAGTATTTTCATTAAAGGGTTATAAACCATGATCCAAAAAAACAGCTATGAGTTGAGTCACAACATTACAAACCTTTATTAGAAGAAAAACAAAACTATTTGAAAATCGTACAGAAGGACAAAGTACAAGGCAATGTACTTTAATGAGTAAATAACTATAATCCCATGACAATCAAATTTAAAAATAAATGGATAAATATAAAACTATAGATCTAAACTGCGTATTCAGAATTCAGTTTGTTCAAAAATATGCATATATACACAAATATTAAAGTAGTTTGAGACCATAGAAATGGGTGGGCGCAAGAGTATTTCCTTTTTCGATTACCTGATTGGTGGATATTTTTTTGCAGAATCATGGTAATGTAGTTTTTCAACCAGAATTACACTGTTGAACACGATTGTTTGAAAATAATTTGAAAATAATGTAGTCTGTTGGCTTTGACCATTGCCATTGGTTAACAACATCATAGCTCAAAAATAAGTCCAAGTCAAGTAACGTTAAAGGTTATATTGTCCAAATAAAATAAATGGGGTTTACTTCTGGAATTCGGAGTAGCACTATAACGACTCTGTTGCAGTTTGTGTCTGTTGTGGTAAAGGAGAAAATAGATATCACAGCTGTCCTTATATTCAGAACAGCGCTCATGCTCGCGTAATACTTCTTAAAATTAAAAAATAAAAAGCCTCACACTCGGTCAACAACAAATGTGCCTCGAGAAGAAGTGCTTTTTGAAACACTCAGGTACGTGTCCTTATCCACGGGAACTCTTCATCTCAACGACGTACTACTGATAATAATTTTGACCTAGTCGAGTCATGAGTGTGTGTATGTGTGTGTGGCGCAAGAGTGCGAGTGCTCTGCTGACTCATTCGGTTTTGCTGATAAAGGATGAGCAAGCATTTTCCCGTCTGTTCCACTAAACTCCTCGACTTTATAAAGAACTTAAGGGCCAGTTGCCTCAAACAGTTCAGCTTGAGTATTTTATGTTTTTAAACGAAAACATCTTAACAGGTTTCCTTAAAAATGTGTCGAATAAAAACAATTGACGCGCATTTTATGTAATAAATAGAAAACATTACGACTGTGCTAGAAAACCGAGTGAGCAGCCTACATAGACAGCATAAGGTATTTCAGGTGCTTAATATATTTGAATGGAACCATCGAAGCGCGGATATGATGCCCAAATATGCTGTCTATGTAGGAAGCGCATTATGTTTTGAGACAGCCTACGTCCGACGAAAAAATAAAAAATACATTGAATATTATCGCTTCCAAGATCTTGATCATTGAAAAACTTTTCCCGATATGGCGTGAAACAGAAGAATAGCTGAAAGTTATTTCATAACTATAAACATTTTAATTAGATATTTTAAACTTTTAATTATAAAGTTTAACGATCTCCATTTCCCATGACTTTCTGTCTCTCGGTTTCGACATACATAAACAAACAAAACCACTAGCTTTCGTATTTACTCACCTGTCACATCACCGGAGAGTGAGAGTAAAAGTTGAATTTGACACTACATCTGGGTTGCTTAAAGCGATCACTTGTAACTATAAAAACAAGGCGGCGCTTGTGTTTCACTCTGGTGTCATGTGACTTCTGCCCAGAATTGTTTTTGTCCCGCCTTCTCAAACACAGCCCCCTTTCATTGGCCATCTGTCCTGTCAATCATTTACGTCACGACTTCCTTAAAAAATCGCCACTAGACCTCCTTGGTCTTCACCTCACCACCCACGCCACACACACAAACACACACAGACATACATACATCATTTAACCTCCTCAGTCCCGAGTTGGGAAACTTTACAAACAATTAATATTTGTTAAAAATAGAAAACGGCAACTTAGTTTAAATAGCTAAATGCAATACACTAATTATTCAATTATCATTCAGACCTAAGCATATGAAATCTGATATTCTGCTTTATTTTCACCAATGTAGCTAGGCACAACACATTTGTGTGTACAACATGTAAAAACCTGACATTTCTGTAAAAAATAATTTTTAAAATCACTGAATTTCAAAAACAAATAGGGCCAATGTAACTATTTCCTGGAGCAGCTTATGTGGTTAGTTCAACATATAAACATGTGATGTGGTGTGTAAACACGGTCTAAATGAATACATGCCAGTATCTCTAGACATCAGATTTTCAAAACTGTTGTATGAAAAATAATTAATAAAAAGCCATTTTCTATCATCGGTCAGACAAATAAAGTGAAACCAACAGTACAAAGGTCTAGAGTAGACTAACTACAAATACCACTGAATATTGAGGAAGCAAACATTTCATGCTGCAAAACTGGTTTGTGGACATACACCGCTGGTATTTCATCTGTATGGGGTTGGATGTGTCAGCCATTGATATTTTGA
This sequence comes from Hybognathus amarus, assembly GCA_030378365.1. Classification (NCBI taxonomy): domain Eukaryota; kingdom Metazoa; phylum Chordata; class Actinopteri; order Cypriniformes; family Leuciscidae; genus Hybognathus; species Hybognathus amarus. Next base: position 603,075 of record JAQIUQ010001564.1, read on the forward strand.
AGCGTTTCACAATACTGAAAAAGAGCAGATCACATTTCGAAACTCAAGTTCCCTATTGCTGAGTGACTACACAATGTCTATCATCATGTCATGACGTCTTATCACCTTGATTGAATTCAAATAGCTAAACAGAAATGTATCCTCAATTCCTCTTTTTGCAACTGAACAGACAGTGAACAGTAAAAACTTTTACTCAAGAGTAACATTTACTCTTTTTCAGCAGAGCAGGTTACATGTTAAAACACTGATACAATTTCAACTGTACAATATAGGCGAGTGCATCCACAAAAACACGCGTAAATCACACAAGGTATAGTATATATTCAGAAATATATAAGTGAGGTGGTCCCTCACCTTATCTTTGAGCCACAAGACCATCTGCTCTTAAGGACCCATATTAGCTTAAAATATTAAATATACATTGATTAAGTGTCTCAGTCTAAGCACACTGATTCACGATCAGTTTTCAGAGTGGAAAGGAACGCTGAGATGTTTATAAACTGTAGTAAAGATTTTTCACATTGCTGTCAAAGGTCACGAGGAGCCCTGCCTCTTTTGACTGACCACTCGGAGCGTCTCGAGCTGCTGTTGTCGCTCGCTGTGGGCTGTTATCAGGTTCCGGTTCTCTTCCGTAAGTATCCTGTATTCCTCCTCTAGTTGCACAAACTCCCTCGAAGCCTTTTCGTCCTCGAGCAGCTCAGCCATGAGCTCTTTCCTGAGAATGATACATATATAATAAAACGTTATAGATGATCATTCATTACATAACTTTTTTTTAATGACTTTAAAGGTGTGTGCTAAAATAACACATTATGTGGCTTAGGAGTCACACACATGAGTACAGTGTTCCGTGCCTGAAACTATTTTATAGGAAGTGAACCTGTTGGCACCATAGCTTTTTGGTAGCTGGGTTAAACGGGAAAAAACAAAACATTTTTATTATAGACAGAACTGCAGATGTCTAGATGACTTGTCTGTGCTTTGTAATGTTTCTCTCGCTCACAATGACATGTGAGTCTGCAGGTGATCCATTCTGCTTTGCCCTTCGACTAAGCTTAGATTCTGAGCAGGGTTGTAGTGTGATGACATGTTTAAAATGTGAAAAAAGGGTTAAAGGAGTTGTTTTACTTTTAAAAAACTTTTACTGATAATTTACTCACCCCATGTCATTGAAGATGTCCACGTCTTTCTTTCTTCAGTTCGAAATGAAATTAAGGTTTTTCGATGAAAACATTCCAGGATTTTCTCCATATAATGGACTTCAACTGGGAACTCAAACTGTTCAAGGTCCAAATGAAAGTTTCAAGTTAGGCCTCAAAGGGCTTTAAACGACACCAGACGGTGAGTCATGACTTGAAAAAAGATTTGTTAATTTTGATGAACGAGTTTGAACAGTAGACAGCCACAAACGCTTGTATCACATGAGCTTATAAAACTCACTTTGACTTTAAATGACCGATCATTTCGCCAGATAAGACCCTTATTCATCGTCTGGTGTCGCTTAAAGCCCTTTGAAGCTGCACCTGAAACTCTCTTTTGGACCTTGAACCGTTTGGTTCCCAATGAAGTCCATTATATGGAGAAAATCCTGGAATGTTTTCATCAAAAACCTTAATTTCTTTCACTGAAGAAAGAAAGACATAGACATCTTGGATGACATGGAGGTAAATTATCAGCAAACGTTTTTTAAAACGTGAACTACTCCTTTAAAAGTGACTATAATCACAAAAGGATGAATCAGACACAAATTGTTTATACACTATTAGAGAACATTAGGCGAATGGTTACATCTGCCAAAAATGTAGAGAACTGATTTACAGTATATTCCTGAACAGCTGAAGTTTGGCACTTCATCCTAACTCAGTGTATCTGAAATGTGTTTTCCTTCTTAAGAAAAAACATAGCAATTACCACTTGATTAGAGACACCTGGCTAGTATTGGGTTTGTACTCCTTTTGCCTTCAGAACTCTCTTAATTCTTCATTGCCATAGATTTTACAAGGTATTATGGACCTGAAACAAAGTCCTTTTCTCAGGTAAGTCATGCCACTCAGCCCGCCATCTTTGGTGTTATGGGTATTCCGCTATATAGTTGTATTAAGGATTGAGGATGTGGCATGTCTGATATTAATAGTCTCTTGCTGAAAGCATCATGCAGTTGCTGCAGATTTGTTGGCTCTGTTCCACCTCATCTGAAGGTGCTCAGGACTGAGATTGGTGCATGTGAGTTCATTTGAGTATAGTGGGAACTCATTGTCATGTTCCAGAAACCAGTTTGAGATGATTTGTAGATTCTGCAGAAATAACCAGTGGTTATTTGAGTTACTGTTGCTTTTCTATCAGTTTGAACAAGTCTGCCCATTCTTCTCTGGCATTAACAAGGTATTTTCCCAGAGAACTGCCACTCACGGGACATGTTCTCTTTTTCAAACCATTCTCTGTAAACCCTAGAGATGGTTGAGGGTGAAAATCCCAATAGATCAGCAGTTTCTGAAATACCAAAGGCCATGTCAGGTTCAAAGTCACTTAAATTACCTTTCTTCCCTATTCCTGATGCTCAGTTTAAACTTCAGCAGATTGCCTTGACCGTGTCTGCATGGCTAAATGCGAATGAGTTGCTGCCAGAGGTATCACTAGGCCCATTTTGAGGGCTTCAGCCCCCTTGAATGTTCACTCAGCCCCTGGAAAAATTTGTGATTAACTGTAATCTGTACAAATTTGTGATCGCCTCAGTCCCCTTTAAAACTCCCATGAAAAAGGTGGCAGGCTTCGGTGTCTCCTCCTCTTTTAGTCTGAGTTTATCTCCATTAATGAAAATGAGAAATGTAGATCTTCTATATTAATTTTCCTGTAGAGTTAAAAAAAAATGTTTATAATATTAGATGTTCAAAATATTTTTCTTTTACCTTTTTCACCCCTGATGATCTCTGCATTTAAACTGCTTGAGTAAATGACAAAGACAGAGAAACATCATGCGAGTTATTTCATTCAACTAAATATTGACCCAGCGGGTGATTGGGACACATTAATAGCCTAAGAGTAAAGACATTTGTGGTTTTCCATGTCACTTTGAATCATAAAAGTGGAAAATTGATTCATATGCTGTGAATATTTGTAATAAATCTCCCCCCCCACACAAAAATATAAATATACAGTATATAAAGTGTATGTATGTGTGTGTGTGTGTGTGTATATATATATATATACACACACATACTCAGTCAAAAGTTTAAAGATCGGTAAGATCTTTATGTCTTCAAAAGAAGTTTCTTCTGTCACCAAGGCTGTAATTTGTTGATAAAATATACACAAAAACACAGTAATATTGTGAATATTTTTATGACAATTTAAAAATGACTTTTTTATGTTAATATATATTAAAATGTAATTTATTCCTCTGAAAAAGAGCTGAATTTTCAGCATCATTACTCCAGTCTTCAGTGTCGCATTATCCTTCACAAATCACTCTAATATGATGATTTTATGCTCCAAAAACATGTATGATTATTATCCATGTTGAAAACCATGTTTTTATTTCAGGATTCTTTGTTGAATAGAAAGTTCAAAGAACAGCATTTATTTAATTAGAATCTTTTCTAACATTATAAATGTCTTTACTGTAACTTTTGATCAATGTAACTCATTCCTTGATGAATAGAAGTATTGATTTCTTATTTATTTCCCCAAAAAAAATACAAATTCTTACTAGACCCCAATCTTTTTAAAGGGTAGTGTTTAATGTAACAAAAGCTTTCCATTTCAGATAAAAGCTGTTCTTTTGAACTTTCTATTCATCAAAGAATCCTGAAATAAAAATGTAAAAACTGTTTCCAACATGGATAATAATCATACATGTTTTTGGAGCATAAAATCATCATATTAGAGTGATTTGTGAAGGATCATGTGACACTGAAGACTGGAGTAATGATGCTGAAAATTCAGCTTTTTTTCAGAGGAATAAATTACATTTTAATATATATTAACATAAAAAAGTCATTTTAAATTGTCATAATATTTCACAATATTACTGTGTTTTTCGTGTATTTTTTATCAAAAATTGCAGCCTTGGTGAGCAGAAGAACTTCTTTTAAAAACTTAAACTCTTTGATCGGTAGTGTATACATATATCATTTGATTATATATTCGGAGTTACAAAAACGTATACTACTAGGTGATTTGAAAAAGGAAAAGAAAAAAATAGTGTTCTTTGCAATTTTATAATGTGGAGTATATTCAACTTGTTAGGCTTTACAGTGCCCTTTAATTTTCATCAAGTCTTGCTATGTGAATGTTAAAAAAACAAAAAGCCCTGTATACCACAATATAGTATGTCAACTATTGTCATGATTACACAGGAAACTCCAGACAAATGCAGCATTGATCAATGATCTGCCTGTTCATAGTTACAAAGATGTGTGTGTTTATGGCTACATACTGCATTAGAATATGTATATTGATTATAGAAAAAAAAGCACATTAATAGGGTGGTTAACAGCTCTGAATCTCAGTAACATTATAAATACATGTATTTTGGTTATTTTTAAAGCTTACTTTCTGTCTTCCAGCCAGGCGATTTCATGTTTCACCTGTTTGAACTCATTGGCCATCTTGCAGTGGTCTTTGTACACTTCTATGGACTCCTTTAGAGACCGACACTGGCAGCACCGGCTGTTAAAGGTACAAATCGCAATGACATTATTGCATGTAAATAAAACTGTAAACGTTTTATATTTCCTAATACTTCAGTACAAACCACAATTGCTTATTTTTTAAAAGAGAATTGACAAATAAAGTATACTTTTGCTACAAGAGTGACTGGGGATAAATTGAGGAACTTAGTTTTTTTATAATGTTATATTTGGATTGTCTGCTGACATCCTGGAATATACACAAAATCGTCATACAGCCTGACAAGAAGGTTTCAATCAACAGATGAAAACACAATATAAGGAAACATTAGTGAGAACGTTGACTTTTTAAATTCCATTTGTGTCAGGAACTTCTTCTTTCTGCAACTTACTCACGGCACAGTCCTACAGAATATCATCCATACGACAAAGCGCTTCAACTTCTCCCAGTTTTCCCTAAGTGTGTGTGGGTGTATCTGTGTGTTTGCATATGTTAACCCAGAGTTTTTTTTTTGTTTTGTTTTTCAGATAGGACAATTAGGTTTCAGTTGGGGAATCTTCCTTAAGTCCTTGTCACATTGAGCAGCACTGATATTTCTAAACACCACATGACATTGATAATCCATAATCATATCATAGCCTTTATCATCATAACTATATGACAAACCAAATTTGAATGAAAACACAATGAAAAAATATATTTATAGATTTATAAACAAAAGATTGATTTGATTGATAAAGAATACTCGGTGCAGTTCATGCCTCATAATGTAAGCACTCAAAGAAAGAAACCTGTCTGTGAGTATTTCATTTTAGAGACAGTGACATATTTGTATGAATAATGTACTAGTTATGAGAAATGTCAAACCCAACCTTTCATGTCAGCATGAAACAGCATTGTCAACCCATTCTTCCGTAGTATATAATAGTGGAAAAAATTCTAGCCCAGGACAGAAAAGCACATTAACACATTATGAAAACAAGCATTTATTTTTCATACATAGATTGTCCAAAATAAGACCAAAAATTGTATATTAAAAACAATGTCACATGGCCATTTAGTGGTACAATTATTTTATTTATTAATAATTCATAATTGAAATAATTATTATTATTTTAACTATTAAAAATGACATGCTTACCTTTAAGAATGTAAATACGTTTAGTTGATTTACTGTTTACTGTAGTGAGAAATTTAAAAGTAACTGATGCCATCTTGTGGTCTTACAGAAGCATTGCTAAAATATTTCCTCTTTGAGAAAGTTTGATCCATGAAATTAATCAAATAAACAGTTCACACAAAAATATAAATTTTCTCATCTGTCATATTCTAAACCTGTATGAATTTCTTGCCTTTGTTGAACACAAAATATTCTGAGAATGTTGGGAACTAAACAGTTTGTGGTCCTATTCGACTTTCCATAGTAGGCTAAAATATACTATGGAAGTCAATGGTTTCCTACAACTGTTTGGTTACTGACATTCTTCAAAATATCTTAAGTGTTCATCAGAGGAAAGAAATTCACACCTGTTTGAAACAACATGAGGGCAAGTAAATGATGACAGAATTTTATTTTTGGGTGAACTATCCCTTTAAGACAGCAGTATATAATTTCCATGTAGTTTATAATGTTGTCTGGGTGGATTTGACACTATTCCTCTCTAATTTAAAAGGGATAGTTCACTTTGAAATTAATTTTTGATATGTTTTAGCTTACCTCAAGTGCATCTAAGATGTAGTGTCTTTTGTTTCCTTGTAGTATATTCAATTTTGACATTTTAGGTCAAATCGTTTGTCTATGAGTCATATAATGGAAGTCTATGGGGTCCTCCTCAAAGAGCATGCACAGAGAAGTCCAAATTAAACATGATTTAATGACTCATAAATGTAAGTACACATTGATGGCCTAAGACACTGAAATGAGCAGTTTGTATGAGAAAATTAACAGAATTTAAATACATTAATTACCGATTTGTAACCACAGTCATGTCCAAGTACTCTGAGGGCGCGGGCGCTTTGTGGCTGTAGTTACACGAGGTAAAAACTATATAAATACTGTTCGTTTTCTCACACAACGCTCTGTTTCAGTGTCTTAGGCCATCAATGTGTACTTACATTTACGAATCATTGAATCATGTTTAATTTGGACTTCTTCTGTGCATGCTTTTTGAGGTGGACCCCATAGACCTCCATTATATGACTGATAGACACGAACGGTTTGACCTAAAAATATCAAAATTGAAAATACTGTGGAAACAAAGACACCTACATCTTGGATGCACTTGAGGCAAGCTAAA